>JAQIXU010001811.1:0-15014 GCA_034701245.1 Strigamia transsilvanica | reverse complement strand
ACAGGGCCAAGAACATCATGAACCGACCTGAAGTTAATCAGAAAATGACGAAAAAGGCTTTGATTAAGGTGAGTTTTAGTATTTTTTGCCTTGAATTTGAACGGATTCGGTTTATAATAATTAATAAGTCAGCAGAAATCAAAAATTTATAAATTTTGTGGTTTTATCTGGCTGTTATTAAGAATTTTAGTGCAAATCAGGCACTATGAATTGCAAATTCAATTTAATTCAATTACTAAATTGAAAAAAAGGGAATTTTTATCAAAAATAATGTTTCAATTTTTAAAAAAATATAGAAATTAAACTTTTAATAATTTAAAATTTTTTTAAAAAAAACTTGCAAATTTTGAATGTAAAGTAAATCTAAAAATAGGACGAAATCCAAATTGAGATTTCACTTCTAATGTATATTTCTCGCAGACAATTAACGAGTTGAATTGAATTTTTATTACACATAACATTAATATTAATTCCAATTAAACTTGGACTTGACAATGGCTTTAAGAATGGGGTATGTCTGCGGCGCGGGACACAAAGTGAAAACTAAGCATAAAAAGTCGAAAAGGGTTGTCTGTCAGTAAAAACATGAATAACAGTTAAATATAGAAAAGGCCATGCTTGAGTAGGAAGCGCTGTACTACTCCCTTGGCACCTGCTGTTTTTCGCTGATGGAAACGGCCTCCACGTTAAGAAGGGCGGGTTCTTCTATCTAACCAGTTTTGATTCGAAACTTACTTCAGCCTTGTGATCATCCTGAGATGTGTGGGCTGCTTCTGGCAAAACAATAGGTTTTTTGTTTTTATTTTTATTATTTTTCTTATTATTTTTTTCTTTGGGTTTTTTTTTTTTTTGGTTTTTATTTTTCTTTTTCACCCCGCTCTTAATTTACTGACTCATAGCAGGAGGTTCTGTTTTGTGATCATCAGTTTATCTAACGTTGTCATCTGGATCGACACATGAAAACAGACAGGAGAAGGAACAATGTTTATAACAGTGACTTTAGTGAATAAGTATTTTTAAAATACTTGGGAATTTTCTAAATTTTTCATGGCCATTACGTCTGTTACATTATACACGTGGACAATTTTCAGTTTACTTTTGCATTTTCTTCTGCATTTACTCATGAAGTCAAAGGTGAATAATTTTGAAATTATATATATTTTTTTTAAAGTTAGTTTTAGCGATCTAAATGCTGATTTTAATTGTATTTGTGTTTGAAATTCGGCTATTCCCCTCGAATTGTCATAAATCACTGGCATGTCTTGTATTAAGGAGAAGCCCTCGATTTTCGCTTTATGTTTAAATTGGTGAATTAGATTACAATAATAATTTTTGGTTTGGTTTTCTAGGAATATACATCTGAAATTGAACGACTGAGACGAGATTTAGTGGCCGCCCGAGAGAAAAATGGATTTTTTATTGATGAATCAAATTTCAGGGCTATGGAAGCTCAGATCGCTCAGTCTTCTAAAGACATAACTGAGAAAATGGCTAATGTTGAACACTTGGAAGCGGAAATATTAAGGGTGGGAAAAAAGTTTTGAATAATTTATCTGGTTTTGTTATACTAAAAGTTATATTTAGGTCAATGAATTGTTCGTAAACACCAAAAAGGAACTTGAAACAACTTCTATCAACTTGAAAACTACTGAGAAACATTTGAGTCAAACCAGATCCAGTTTACATTGTGCGCGAAAGGTAATTATTGTAGCAACTGATATAAATAATTTAATTTTTTTGGAAAAATTTGTTGTTTTTTTTTTAAATTAGCAATTGACGGAAAAAATTCAGGCGTATAATGAACAGAAATATATAGTGTCTGAACACATGAAAAAGGAGGAAACTTTGTCAGATCAAGCACATTTGGTTAGTTTTATGCTTTTTTTTATTTATTTAAAGTAATTGCTTTTTTTATTTTTTATTTTTATTTTAACGGTTTGGTTTTGTAGATTATTCAAACAGCTGATGTTGCCGTTTCGGATGTTACGGGTTTACACGAGAAATTGGAACGAAAACGTGACGTTGAATCGCAAAATGATGAAATTTCACGACGATTTCAGTCGCGTCATGAACACAGTATGGGTCAAATGGCGGATAATATTAGACGATTTACGGGCGATTCTAAATCCTTTTGCCTCGAACTTCAAGAAACCATTGGTATTGTCTAAAATGAGTGTGTAATTTTAATTTATTGAAAAAAAATATATATATATTTTTAGGCAAAAGACTTTCAAAACAAACTTCTGATTTAAGTTTGCTTACGGAATTAATTACTGTTATGGCTACAAGTGACACTAATAAATTGGATGATATTTTAAAATCCATATACACTCAAGCAGGAAAAAACCAACAGTCAGTAGACGGCCTGATTGGCTTAACGCGACAACTGAAAGTGCGTTTTGTAAAAATTTGGTTAGTTTTCTATTATATAATTAATGATTTATTTATTTTTATTATTTTTAGAAATCTACTGTAGAGAATCATAAGCAACAGGAAAAGAATTGTTTTGCCGACTTGGCTATTATTGCCAATATGTTAAATGAACAGTCTGCGTCTATCAAGCAAATTAACACTGATTTATTGACAAAAGTAAAAAAAAATATTTTAAAATTGTCTGGTTTAAATTTGTAGCTTATATTATTTCGTCATTAGTTGGAGTCTCATGAATCATCTGTGAGAACTTCATCAACGGCAATGCTCGATGAAATAGACAAGTTCAGCCAAGAACATAAAAGCTATCGAGATAAACAGCTTCAAGAGAGAGAGCAAATGAAAAGACAATTAGCTGAAACACAGAGAATAAATGATAATCGGAAGAAGGTGATTAAACTTGTTAACTCGGTAATTTCAAGTTGTTTATTCCATTTTTTTGTTACAGGCTTTATCTATGCAGACAGAAATTATTAAAAATCAGGTGGCCAATTTGGAAAAAATTACGGAAAGCACATTTGAAGAGACGAATGGGTCGATGGATTCTGTAAGAAAAATATTTTTAAAAGTATTTTATTTATAGCTTCTTACAATTATTTTATGTTTTAGATTGAAAAAACTCATCAGCTGATTAATCAACGAATGGATTCAATGGCTGCAACCACACAAACGTGAACTATGACTGTCTACCTGCTTTACCCAGTTTTTAATTTGTTTGGTTTTTTTAAATAGATTTACTTCAGATTTACGGAAAAATATTAATAACTATCAGTCTGGTGCCATTGACAGTGTCCGTTTCATGATGGAACAAAATCAGGAAAACGCTGATACTGTATAGTTTTTTTGTTGTGATGTATTTGAAATGATTCTTTATGCATTTTTTTCATTTCCAGCTGCATTCCAAAAATTACGACATGCAGAAAAGAATTGCGGAATTAAAATCTGAAATGACCGAAGTGGGACAAAAGAGTTTGATGGTACGTGTGCGGAATATGAACCAAAGTTACCTAAAGATCGGATGTTAATTTTACTTAAATTATTGTTTAGGAAGTGGAGCAGCAGAATGTAGTCGTTGAATCAACCCTGCGCGAACAGTCGAAAGCAATTGCCAGTAACTTAGACTCGTTGCAAACTCACATTCAAAATTTGAAACAAGACATCAGAACCAAGAATAACAAATTAGAAGGTTTACTGGAAACCCAGCAGAGCACTGTCCAGGCTCAGAGCCAAGAATCGCAAGATCAGTTGGCTCGCCAGTGTGCAATCATTGAGGATTCGTCAGTAATCATGATTCAGGATTTCAATCATATGGGAGAAGAAATAAACCGTTACTTCAGACAGGAAATCAGACGCGATGAATCAACTGGTAGACGAATGAGTTTTACATTTCTCTGTTTCAATATTAACTATTATTAATACGTCGTTAGGTAAAACACCCCAAAGAAAAGAGTTTACTTTCCCCAGGGACTTGGCAGCGACTTCTCCGCATGATGTTCTCGTTCAGCGATACCGTACCGAGCGAGCGGATGTTATTCATGCGCTCTCGTTGCCATTGCCCGATGATTCGGATAAAGTAAGAAGAATTTTCCATGGATTTGTTAACAAGTAGTGGTAATAAAATGTATTTGTTGTAGGAAAGCACGCTGTCATCAGCTGGTTCCAGTTTAACGGATTTGTCCAGCATAAGCAGTGAATTTAATGATAAGGTACAGTTTTAAACTTGTCGTTTTTAAATTGTTTATTGAATGAATTTTATTTCAGGTCGATGAGACAAAAGAGAATGTTAAATTGATATCGCGATCAAAAGAGAGGGGCAAAAAATTCGAATCCAAAAAGTCAAATAAACAGAGCGAACGGAAGCCTTTGGGGCCCAAAAGCTTAAATGCATAATTTCAATGTACGTTTTTACTTGTAGTTTTATTGTAGTAATGATTTTATATATTTGTATAACGAATAAAAATTGTATACTTTTAAATAAAAAAAAAAATTATAAAATAAATTTATTTCTAATTTGTATATGCAAATTAATTCTTCACATGAATTAACAATAAATTACGTAAGTACAAAGACGAGAAAAAATGACTAGAAAAAGAAATGTAAACAAACAAACGAAAAAGAGTTCAAAAAGGAAAAAGTATAAAAACGGTCGCTAGTCGTCTAATGGGTAAACAAATCTGTCAGATGAGTCGATAAAAATATCCGAATAAACAGTCGTCTGGAATGTATGAGGGGGAATTTGTTCCAAGAAAATGCGAGTCTGTTTGTGCAAACCTAAAAACCAAAAAATTAACCTTAAAAAATTTCAATTCAAAAAGCGCATACTTAACACAGTTGAAAACATAGCCGCAGCTTCTCTTTTTGCATATCTATCCGCAGGACAGAGTCTTCGAAACGTGAGAACATCTTCAAGTCCCAGCTCATTTTGTTCAGAAACGATCAAACTAAATAAACAAAATATCAAACAAAAATCTTTATTCAAAATAAATTTAGTAACTCTTCAATAGCCTGAGATGTCAATCGCGGATCCCTCGGCGGCGTCGGACTCGGGAAGAAAGGTGGAGTAGATAGAGTTGGAAATCGTGGTCCTCTTACACCCGGGCTGCGTCTAGCAGTTTGGTCAGAAACGCTCGAGTCGCTCGGTGGTCCTCCATTCATAGGTGGCGATGGAGACGCTCTGACTCGACGCTTTGGCGTCTTAGTTAACGGTGACGCTCTGACTCGACGTTGTGGTGTTTTGGGTAATGCTGGCACTGCTTCCTGTCTCACGGGGCTTTCTTCTGCAAATAGAAATCGACATCAACTTTTAAATGTTTTAAGCCTTCGCAGTTAACTGTTTGCCTTCTACTCTCGCTAATGGTTCTTGGTGATACGTGAGTTCTTGTAAAGTAGCTTCAATTTGGGGCATGCCAATTTCAGAAGTTGAGTCTCTGTTCCAAGGAAAGAAGATAGTTTGAAAAAAAGCCAGTTTTATTTGCCATCCATTAGTATCGAGTAATTACTTTAATAACGATGGATCAAGACGACTATCTACCCCAAGAAGCTCCGATTGTGACGCAGATGCTGGCGCGCGAGGTTCTTCTGGTGGTTCTTGTTCTTCATTAAGAAGAATATAAATTAGAGACAGTTAGAAGACGTATTAGTGCAGTAAACCACCTTCTTCGTCTAAAATACTTCCCTCGCCGATAGAGTCGGTAAGTCGAACCATTTCTGTTTAAGAATAATTGAAATATTAAATTGAAAATGTCAGGAATGAAATGTTACCTTCGTTGGGTACCCCTTTTGGGATATTGCAGCGAGAAGTCAACAAATTTCTTAATCTAGACGCAATAGGTCTCTCTCGAAAAAACCCTTCCAATCCTCCACTAGGTTGTCTAGCCTCGACGAAATCCCCTAGAATGAATAACGATTAATGATTTAAACTTTTAGTATATTCTATCATCATTTCGTACATTTTGCGGTGCTTCTAATCATGGTATCAAATCGGACGCGTGCGTGCAGATTACGAAATTGCTAAGTGAGTTATAAAATTGTACGACATAAAATAATAAAATCAATTTATTTTTAAAGGAAGATGTTCATACTTCGCAAACATCACCTCTACGGTCATCTTCATTCATCACTCGGCAGTGCGAATACGGATTCTGTACATTTTGTCTAATTTCGTCATCAGGAAGTCTAGTGGTTGTATCGATCACTAAGAAACGACGTTTGCGACGTTTCGGAGGAGGAAGTTCAATTTCAGAAGCAAGATCCAGAGATGAAAACTTCAGGAAAAAAAATCATTAAAATAATAACAATAGTAATAATATTGTAATTTCAAATTATCTACTTCGATTTCATCACGTTTAGGTGGTGAGATCGTAGACGCAAAACTTTGTGCAGGTGAAAAATCTCTGTCAGGCAATGAAACATCCTCACGAATTGGCTCTACTTCAGAGACCTTCGATGGGCTTTTCGGAGCCAATTCCGATAGTTTGTCTGCTGCCAGTTCGCTCGGAGGTTCCACTTCATTTCTAAAATATTGTAATAACAACTAATAAAAAGCAATTAACATTTTCAGATGTTATACAGTCTAATAAGCTCCATTAATGCGTCATCATCCAAAGGCGGAATGTCATCACCGACAAATTCCTGGAAGATAAATTAGCATTTAATCAAAATAGAATTTATAGAACGGTTTAAATTCAATAACTTGTTCTGGTATTTTCTGTTCTGGTAATGTAATAAGCTCAGGCGGACTTTGATGCAAATAAGCTGGACTTATTTCATCAGCACGGCTCACGGGAGGCCATTCAAATGCCGAGCTGTCACCTCGAAAATCATATCTTTCTCTTTCTGGAGTCGGATATTTCCATTGTCCAAAATTTAAAGTTGGATCTTCAAGTGTCTCTTTACGCGCCGTTCTATAATTCAAATTAAATTAAGTAATTTTTTTGCGCTGCAGGAGAAAATTGTTTCCGACTAACCCAATAGGTATTGGTGGCAAATCAATATTTTCATGAATTCTTATCAAAGATACTTTAAAATCGCTCATCATTGTGGTCAAATCAACTAGAAACAAAAAAAAATATTAATTTAAAAGTAAATAAGATGCTAACAAAGGTTTTATTGTTTAGTTTAATACTCCAGAGAAACTCCGTCTGCTTTTGATGAACTCGAATAACTCCATTCATTAGTTTTGATGATAAATAAAGAGACCAACGGGGTCTAGCGTATCCGTGTTGAGGCGCGGCTACGCGACAACATATGTAATTAATTAGATCTTCACTGTAAATTGGAATGGAAAATTGTAACAAAATGTTCATTTGGTTTTCAAACACAAATATTAAAGATATACCAAGTCCTTGGAACGTTCACGCTAAGTAAATCCCGTCGAGATATCTTTTTCAAGTAATGGGCAGCAATCCTGAGTTAAATATAAAAATTGTTCATCATCAATTTGTATAAGAGGAAAAGATTTTTTTGTTTGACTTTCTGATTCTTTTTATCTTTTTGTTGTTTTGTAATTCTAGGATTAAAAAAAAATATTACCATATTAAGGCAAATCTACCACGCCGTACGAGAATAACTTCGGAATAAAACATCGTCGTCAAAACGTGAATAAAATACGATATTTAAAAAAAGTGTGCAACTAATAACTATTGACTAATTAAAATTACTAAAAACAAATTGCCACCTACAAACTAGTTTATCGTCTGCAAAGCAGACGTCTATTTGCCGCGACTTTCTCCGTTTCCTATTGGCCGAAAATAAAGGTCGATTAAAAGAAAATTAAAATATATACTACTTTACTAAATAAATTAAAACTAAATTGAAAATTTTACTTTTAGATTATAAATGTTGTATAGTTAGTAATTATGACTGTTCTAAAGCATATATATATATTTAAAAACAATTTCAAGTGCGGAGCAACCAATGTTGCCGGAACTGATTTTTTTCAGATTCGTTCAGTTTCCGGTCTAGGTAAAGCGGATAAAAATGCCCAAGCCCAAGAATTCAATCCCTAAAAGGTAATTTAGGAAAAAGTTGAACTGAATGTGAAATAAAAAATGTGTGAAAACACAGAAAGTGTTAATGTTTTCAATTAAACATGATAACTTGAGCATTCAACGGGTTGAACCATGCTTCAAAGCCACGAGTGGTCAAAAGTTGACATATGATGGCGTAAAGTTGTCATTTTGGAATTATTTATTGACTCATTTATCCTCCTGTTGAGCTTATTTGTGTTGTTTAACAAATTTGTCGCGGTTGGTGGTAAAGTTTGATGATGATCGCTGTAAAAAATTTTAAATTTAATAAGATTGATAACGCGTACGCGACATGAATAATATTCCGCAAGTTAACACCTCCGGAAAACGATTTTTATTTCCATTTTCACCATTACAATAATTATAAATTTACATATTGTTATTTTCTAATTCCTAGATGGTTACCGTACACATCCATAGGCAAAAAGGTACCCCAAACAAGATTTATCGCGTTCAAAGCTCCCCTCAGAGAAGTAAGTTCATTATTATTATTTTTTCAACTTTGATTTTGTTGCTGAAGCCCATTATAATTGGTACCAACTAGTTAAAACTTTATCATTATTTATACATGTGACGGGACGTAATTGTCTATATTTAAAAGCTATTAACTTGACAAGACATTCCAAAATCGAGTCTTAACTTGGTTGGCCACACAAGTGCAGAGTGGCTCAACCTGTGATTAGATCGTTCTCGAAGAGCTTGGGAAGAGTCTGACCTCTGGTGTCTAAAGCGGCATTCAACCGCTCTTCAGAAACATAGCATTTGTGTGTCAGAAAAGAGAAAATATTGAAGTGTTTGGTTTTAATTCCGTGATAGACATGTTTGTTTTTAATCACAAAATTTGTCTGCAACTTTAATTTTTTTTGCAACCAATTATTTATATTCTTTTTTCATAATCTGTTTCTTTCTTTGTACACCAATTCATCTTGAGTTTAATGTTTTTTGACCATTTGTCTAAATTTCATGTTTAATTACGGTATACTCAAACAGCCACGGTAATTCTGGAAGTGACTAAAACTCACTTTCGCATATTGCACCAACTGACTTCCATATTCTGTAGACGTTCCTTGGTTTATGGCACATTGCATTCGAGATTATTTAAACTTACCAATGCGCCTGTTCTCTCTTCTACAAGAAAGGAAAAATGACTAGTCGTTTTACGAATTAATCGCACCTAATGTGCCTACTGCCCACCAATGAAAGCCAGCCCAGGCCCCAGGCCCCACGTCCACCTAACTGGTTGTAGAAGATGCAGTTCTAAGTACTCCGTACAAGTTAGTTGTATACCAACATTTTAGCCTTGATAGTTGGTTTTGATAGCAATGCAATGTCTCTTTAATTTGAATTTCAAGTACTTCTACAGTTCACAAACTGCCACTACATGTCTAGTTGATTAAGTACGGAACTGGGAAAGTAGAATAACCACCCCTTTCTACTTCGTGCTTGTTTTATCAATAAAAATTATGTAATGATTAATGTGCTTTAGAGGTCTTAGTGTACTTTTTAATTCACAAGAACTAAAAATTTTCTTCAGATTCCACTTTACTCTATACAAAGATTCTTTTTTCTTTCTCTTTTTTCTTTTTTTAAATAGAAACTGGGGCTTGAGATTTACATTTAATAATTTATGACTGCTGTCAGGTGGGAATAATTTGTCACTTGTGCACTACATTTTACAAACCCTAATAACAAATCTTAGAGACTCATTACCCGAGTTTTAGGGCAGTAGATTACCTCAAAGTTGGATAGGTCTATAGTTTCCAACCAATAATAACTAGCGTAATCCTTATCAGCCTTGATAGTTTTAAAACTGTTGTACGCTGTTATTTCTTGCCTATTATCTACCTGCAAGCAACTCAATTTGGTTCCCCAGTTTGGTGACACTGGAATAAATCTTAGCAACCGACCTTGGAAGTTTTGCCCGACTTTTTTTTCGCTACCCTCCCGTCGACTTTGCCAGACACTGACCACACTAAATGATTCATGGGCGGAAAAGTCCACTGTCGTCCACCATTTTCTACTAATTCATCAGAACTTCCCCTCATGCCTACGTTAGGGGGTCTGCACGGGTTTTTGTTTGCTCGCTTTTTGTCGGTCTTGTTGCGTGTATGGGTTTAATGGAGTCCGAATGCATTCCACAAGTTGGTGGACCTCCAGCCGAGCCACTACTGTTTTAAGGAATTTTTCTTCTCCCTTTTTTTTTCTTTCTTTCTTTTTTACTCTTCAACACCTGCTGCGTTTATTGCTTGATGAGCTTATATCTGGTAGAGGTGGATAACTAGTAATTTTTGTCCGGTGTAATTTCAAAATTTACAAAGGAAGTTAATGGCGTTGCTTTGATATGTTTGGGTTGTTAAAATTATGGAATGACGTTTCGAAGAAAGGCTGTTATTGCGTTAATAATATAGAATTTGAGTAATTGAAATGATTTTTACAATTATTTTTTTCTTTGGTTTTTCTTTTTGGCTGTAAATTTGGTCTTATTGATTTATATGGTTTGTACCTTTGATGTCTAAAGGGTGTGGACTCTAACCTTATGAGGCCTAAATCCAATTAGCACCCAACCTGGCGACCTTTTCCACCTGTCACTTGATGACCAGCAGGGAGCAGTAGTGGGAGGCCTTGCTGACCAATGGTTTCCTACACTTTGTAGACCCATCTTTTAGAACACCTAGGGTGATAAAAAGAATGTAAGAATATATAAGAGGGAAGAAAGGAAGCCAAGCGACCTAGGTGGGGTTGGTGTGGCGATTTATTGGCCGACAGTATTGATAATAAACAATTCTAGACAATACTGGCCGATTTTTAGTGTGGCGCCATTTTGTACAAGGAAAAAAGTAAATGGATCAAGTACAAATTTAACTTTTAGTAAATAAGTCATTAGATGCATTCGACAAAGAAATTTGAGTTCCATCTTGAAACTGAACAAAAACTATTACCATGCGCTCAATTCTGGAAGAACTTGAATGCAGGGTGACAGATTTTGGAAATAAAAAAAAGGGACGTCCATTAGCGTTACAAAATTGGCCAAAAATTTAGCCATAACGCACCGAATGGCGGAACCAGAAACAATCTCTCTACGCACTACCTTCGAATGCCAGAACCAGAACTGCCAACGTATTTAGGTTGAAGTGTGAGCCAGCACTCTTTGGTGTGACCATTTTAACTTCATCTTGTTCTTAATAATCATTAAGTTGTTGACTTTTCAGAGAAAGTTGGTGTACTTGTATAATTCCGACACAAATTAAACCGATTAAACCACTCTCATTATGAGTAATTGATCAATATTTAAAAATTTGGACATTTTTGTGGCTCGAGAAAGTTTTTCGGGACATTGGAACAAAGCATCCAAAACGGGGGTATTACTGCACAGACGCAGGATGTACGTGCTTGGGCCTCAGTATTGCAGGGGCGCCATAAAAAAAATTATTTTTATTTTATTTTTATTTCTTAACGTTTTGTTAATTGCTAAAATATAATGTTTCTGTTGCGTTTTATAATATTATTTTCATACTAAGGAACATCTAAAGAATATGGAAGCCCTCAGTGGCAAGATTGCCACCTGTCCCCCCAACTGAGTCTTATGTGCTTTTCCCAGTTCTCGGTACCGTTGCATGGTTCGGTCCTCAAGAAAGTTGTCTCACGAATCCGTAGCTTGCAAAGCCATTACCCCTCACGGGCATTCAGTCTAAGGAGTCACGACCACACTGTTTGTGCCTGGTCTCTTGACTCAAAATTCAAACTGCGCATGCTATTTTTGTCGACACATGGTTGCTTTAGTATTAGGACTAATTTACAAGGCACAATGTTATTAAAACAAAGAAAAGTCACAATTTATTGTCGTGGAAATCAATTAATAAAAGCAATGAAAAGGGATGCGAACTGCTTTTCGCCACTGTTTCTAAAGCACTTTCTTGTCTTCATTTTGTAGAAGCGTGGCATGCGCATGCGCACATTATACCTAGCTTTGTGTTGCGTTAGATGGGTGGTCAATGTTTAAAGTTACCAGTGCGCAGGCTTTGTTTTGTCAAAACAGTACGTTCATTCATAAGTCACTTTTAAAAACAGAAATACTTGTAAATTCGAATTCCGAAAGAATGTTCCCACAGCTTGCTTGCACCTAGATTTGATCGTTACGACGAATACAATTTATTATTTAGTTGGTGCAAGTGTAATTAACTTGGAAAGGTCTCACCAGGAAATTTCAGTTTGGACTGTCGTGCGTGTTGAAGGTGGCGTTGTTGGGATTGCGGGGTTTCTTTGTGTTGGAGACAGCATGACACCTCATTTCCCACAGTAAGGTGTATCTCTCTCTGTGATCTGACGTCATTGCTGTCCGAAAAAATAGCCAAATATATTGCTTCACGCCTAAAGCTTTGTCTTGCCAAGTCCTAAGAAAGTCCTCACAAAAGAATAGTTGTTGAAAGGTGCAATTCTGACATGAATTTTGTCACAGGTGCAATTCCTGGCTCCAATTGTCTTCTTGGAAATGACTCTTTGGGAACTTAATGGTCGTCTTCTGTATTTTTTAGATTTGTTTTTTTATTATAAAAAAATTCGAAATATAAAGGTAGATAGGGGAAAGAGATTTCTTTTGTGTAATATGTGACCCAGGCTGTAACATCTGTTCATGTTGTGCAAGCTTATTTCATTCTGCAATGTTATGACCTTGTATGGGTGGTCGCTGATGTTCATTCTTCATATTTTGTGTCTTGGATCTGTTTAATAATTCTCTTCATTTTCCTGCTCATCTAAGAGGAGGGTGTTCATCGTGGGAAAATTATAAGAGACGAAGAAATTTTAGCCCCTTTATGTGGAGAATGGTTGAATTCATTGTGGAATATTGTGTACACTGGGTTAGGGCTAGAAGAAAAAAAATATTTTTTTTTTGTGGGTTTTATGATTAATTTTGTTGTGGAAAGGCACATTAAAAGTCGGTGCCTTAGGTCGTGTAGAAATGCATTTTTAATTGTACTTCACACCTGGTTCGGATCCACCTGCAGCGTAGTGAGAAATTTTGACTTTATTTCGCGCCGAGTCAAATGTTAAGCCTAATCCTCAATTTATGGTACGATATAAAATTAAAAGAAATAGAAAATGTCATATTTTTTCAAGGCAGGGATAAATCATATAGACATATAGAAATATATATATATATATATAATTTTACTTATCGTTTAATTACGGAAGTAACAGAAATACGTGTGCAATTCGACCCACCATGTTTTAATGTGTTTCAACAATGTAAGATTGAAGTTTAACTCGGAAACGAATTCCGTAGAAAGTCGGCGTGTTCCCTTGTTCTTTTTACGATATATCTTGGGGTTACGAGTCAGTTGGGGTCTTAGAAACCCCTCCCCATCATGGTAGTGCCTCCCACGAGGCCAGTGGGGGTTGAATATTCCCCCCTCGCTTTTTCCCCTCCTGTCTTCGCACCGCGGCAGGTCTACGGATAGATAACTGCATTCATCTAACATTCGTCATTGAGTCTAATTAGTGTTGTAGCACACCTGATGAAGATTCTGCTGACAGCTGATGCAATTTTTGAGATGCTTCGTCAGGTTTAAACTATAAAAGAGAGGAAAATGCTGCCTTAATATTCTTATTAATAGGTATATTTACCCTTTAATTCCGTAATGAGGTGATGTCAGATGTTATTTGCATTTATTGTTCCTAGGAATTAATGATTTTTACACCAAGGACATGAATAATGAGGCTGTAAATCCTTACGATGATTACCTATAAATTATCATCTTCATCACCTTTTGTTTTTACTTATTTTTAAAAAAAAATGTATTTGGCATGAATTAATAATGAAAATATGTCTTTATAATTCCATTAGTTAAGATGGGACTAGTTAAAGAGAAAGTGTGTGCTTATATAGAGGAAAGAAAGTGGGTTGTTCAATAAATCTTGTATGGTAGTTAAAAAATGCACTATACCTTCCATTTTCCCATTCTTTTCATCCAATGACATACAGTTGGTTCAGTTCTCAGTGGGGGCTCTAATTTATTTTCATTCTTTCTTTTACGTATATTCTGAGGTAAATTGTCAAGTTGGACTCCCATCAAGTTCACAGATGTCTTTGACTTCTCTGAATTCATTTAATAACTGTCTCTTTCTACCATTATATATTTTGGCAGGGGGTTGTTTAATGATGTCTTCATTGCGGAGAAAAAATATTTCGTTTTGGAGTTTGTGCAGGGAAATGAGTGTAATGAAGCAAATTGAAAAGGACATATTGGTCTAGTAAGGGTGTCATCACTTGTTGCCAGTGTTATACCAATAACTTGACTACATTTAAGGTCAAGAAGCTGTCATCAGCACCTCCTCCACTTAGATCTTTCATCCTCCCACCACCCAGGGGCTCTTGACTTAACTTCCCCTGCTGGGAACACACTTAAGATGGAAATGGTTAGTCGGTTTCTTGTGAACTATCCCCCTGTTGTTTTTCAAGTATTTTGACCAATTTTGCTTCTTCGTATGGGGGTTTTTGAAAAGCAAAGAAAAAATAATCAAGTGAATCCATACTGGATGTCATCTGATCTTGATTGTGCAGTTTTGTTTAGATATCGCCTGGTTTTTTGTTTTTTTTATCTTATTATTTTATTATTATTAGGTTTGAGTTGAGAGTGATATATACTCGTATTTCAGCTTCTTGGAATTTCGCGTATGTTTATCAGTTGTATTGTTTTGTTTTTATTGTTATGCCATATTTCTTTATTTATTTAATTTGGTAAATCATTCAAAGAGGGAATTGGAGAAGAAAAATATTTTAGATGTTTGTGGTGTTGTTGTTCGTGTCAACTAACCACAGTAGAACGTCGATTATCAGAACACCGGTTATGCGAACAGCAGTGACTGTATTCCACCGGACTGACATAAATGGTCTCCGCGTATCACTTGTGTCAGTCTGGAAGCAAAGAAAACTTGTTGATTTTTTAAAAACTTTTTGTAGAATACATACAGTATGTAATAAAATACAGTACACTCAACCCTCGTTATACGGCCGCTCTTTATACGGCATTTCGCTATAACGGCCTTAGGAAAGTATGG
>JAQIXU010001810.1:0-15018 GCA_034701245.1 Strigamia transsilvanica | reverse complement strand
TAAGCGCGCTCCAATCAATGTTAAAAGTTGCGTGAAGAGCGGAGGGCCAATCACAATATTTAAACGAGTATTGTGACCTTAAACTTCTAAAAACTAACAAGAAGTCTCGCTTGCAAAATGCGGGATTTCTCCTCTTCGAAATAACTAACTTTCTCAAAGGTACTCAAATGTCGATCCGTGTTCTAGGTGGATCGCATTGGAATGCCGTCAATAGGACTTCTGTCCGTGGCCGGTTGGTTTGTCTAGGGGAAATATTATATAATCGCACAAAAATAAAGAAACCACGTATAAATTGGAAATCAACACGTTAGTTTATTCTGGGCGGTATAATACATGGAATTCATGATTGGAAACATAAAAGAGTGATTCGAAAAGTAGATTTAAAATTAGATCAATTAAATGAGTTACGCTCGAATTGCTATAAATGTCTCACCAAAGGAAGCGCAAAGTCGGATTGAATAGATCTTTGCCAAGTGACACATATGCGGAAACAATAGAGAAGACAATACAGGGTTTTCACTAGAGGGCCTTTCTAGTTTTCACTTAGCACGCGCGACATCTGGTGGCGGCGCCGTACAGTTCCAAATTAGGATACGCAACATGGCTGCAGAGTAGAACCGTAGTTCTCATCTCTCGTGTTGCGTTCCTCGTTGCTATAACACGTCCCAATTGTGATACCAAAAAATTTGTATTAATTTATTTTCTTTGAAATATTCAAATTTTTCCCATTTCCATCCCAGCCAGGTCAGTTTATTTGGGGAGTTTTGCGACGTGTTATAGAAACAAGGAAAGCAACACAAGAGATGAGAACTACGGTTCTCCTCTGCAGCCATGTTGCATATGGGTCAGTGGTTTCCCAGCGTTTTTAGGGGCCAGCCCTTTCATTTTCAGCCCCCTTTTTTTTAACATTTTCAATTTTAGCGTTTTTTTTTTTAGATTTTGGCATTTTAGCCTTTTTTTGTGCCACCGTTTTTTTTTCCAGCGTTTCTGGGTTTAGCATTTTATTTAATTGAATTAAATTTAATTTAATAAATAATAATAGTAATAATAATGATAAATAAATAATAATAGCGTTTTTTAATTCAGCGTTTTTTTAAATAGGTAAAAATTGATAAAACTCAATAAAAACCAATAAAAATCAACTAAAAACTAAATAAAAACCATTAAAAATCAACTAAAAATCAAGAAGAATCAACCAACACACATGCAAACATGGGCTCTTCTTTGCGTGTGACTGGTTGGTTTATACCAGCACCGTGCCGCTCTGTTGCAAATTATTTTTTGATTTAGGTCCGCTAACAGGAGGTCCTACTCCAGGAACTGGCGAAAGGATGGGAGAAGGGATAGTTGTAGGTGAGACAGTACCAGTACCCATGGGTGATGGGGTACGCGAATGTTTGGATGATTATGATGATGAGAGTGGTACTGTTGGTGGAACAGCTGTTGTTCGTAAATCGTAACCTATTGGTGTTTGCAACTGCATTAAAGGTCCCCGTAATGGTTGACTCACCATGGGGGATTGTTGAGAGTTACCTGTTCGTAAGGACATTTTTATGGTTAGATCACTGGCAATTACCTTTACCCACTGCACAAGTGCCAGAATCATAGCCATCGCTAGATTGTTGTTATAGCGTAAAAACGCTATGGCAAAAAATGCTAGAAAAAAAAACGCTGGAATTAAATTATGGCAGGGGTTTGCCAGCGTTTTTTTCCCCAGCCCTTTCACTTTTAGCCCCCGGAGGCAAGGGGTGCAAATGCACCCCCTGCCTTTTGACGAACGGGGCAATGCCCCCCTTGCCCAACTGTATTTTGTGTTTTCTCCTAAAAAAAAACCACGATACCGCACATATCACAAAAACCGCAAACCGTGTTTTCGTGTTTTCGTGTTTTAGTGTGTTTATAAAACACAAAAAAAAAATTGTTGCGGTCCTGGTTGTGGTGTTGCGGTCTGTGCGGTATTGTGGTTTTTGCGGTATGTGCGGTATTTTTTTTCGTGTTTTAAATTAAAACACGAAAAAAAAAAATAGTTGCAGTGATTTACAACTTTTAGATTAAAGTTTTAAATCACCGCAACAATTTTCTTTCGTGTTCAATTTTTTTTCACCGGAGACACAGGGGCAAGGGGGGCGAATGCCCCCCCCCCCTGCCTTTTGACCCTGTTTGCCCTTATGGATTTTAATGCCACCCCCCCCCCCCTCCTGCCTTTTGGAGCTTTCGGCGTCCCTGCTTGGCCGCCTTTTGAACTTATGAATATGTTGAATATGTTATGTTACACTGTGTTTGGTTATGATCTAAAATCAGTAAACCTTACCAATGTAGAATTGATGACTATGTGTAGGGATTTATCCATCTTCTCTCTTATACCGGCTTGACAGAAAAGATACAATGAAAGTCATTAAACTCATCAACTGATTAGGATCTGACCTTCACCATATGTGTAAGATACAGTTCGACAGAACCGTAAATGAGAAGGTTAAAGCCATCAAAGATGGCCGCTCATGGTGGAAACTTCTAGCTACTGCTAAGTGCCCCACCATGTAAACTAACTAGTTTATTCTAACAGGAAAAGGAATACAATGGTTCCAACAAGAACCAATGGCTTAGTCGCTCATTGTGGATATTACCCGGATATAGTTACCAGTAGGACCAAAACCACAGGATTCGTAAATATGAAGATTTCCTACAGCGCAAAGCCACTTGGCCAATTGTTAGTCGTATTTAGTCTTGTTTTTCGGTTATTTTGTAAGCCTAGTTCTTGTATAAATTCCTTTAAGTTCTTATTACCTGGCATAACCGCGCTTTGGTTATGCCAGTCTAATAAATTATTATGTCTTGAGAAGTTGTTGTGTCTTAGTCAGTCACTTATTTCTCCGTGTTGTGTTATGCTTTGTGTTATACTTTGGTAAAGTATTTTGCTGAGTACTGACCCAGTTTGACATTGTCACACCTTATAGGCAAGACCAGCGATTTTGGCACCGGAGACAACATTTAACAAAGGTCTCCACTAAAAAAATTTAAAACTTGTCCTATTCAACATAACAGTTAAAAATTAGTTTCTGATTCAAGTAAACAAGCCTGCTAAATTATATTAGAAAAATACATAAAATACTGCAGTTTGACGCCTAAATTATGCTTTCTTGGAGAAAAAAATTATACATTTTGCACATAACAATTGAATTTTCCACAAAAATCTGTACACTCAACCCTCGGACAAATATCAACTTTATTGCAGAAACTATACAATTTAGACCCAAACACACACCACATTTGCTACCTCCATTGTCACAACTATTCCCTGGCTCGGGCACAAAAATCGAGCAGCCGCAGCTGCACTTCGGACTATTCTCGTTCCCTGGCACCTGCAATCCGATTCTAACTGCAAGCCGAGCAACCGATGCGCGTGCACTTGTTGCCCTCTTTTCTGGACGTAGTCGCCTCGGACAATTCCCCACTTCTGGTCACAACGTCCTTCGTGTCTTTGCACAGACCCAAATAATCCATCCAATTTTTTATGCCTGGCCTCCATATCAACTTTGTGGTGGTCGCAAACATGGCACTGTGCAGTCTTTTTTTTTTCCCGCTGGCTCGTCATCGGAGTTGTGGTTTCGACGTTTCAAAATCTTCGTCAGACTCGTGTCGACATTTACCTTCACTTCGGGTTTGTCTGAGGAATTGATACAGGCCTCGACGAGCAGTTTCCGTTGCGTTTCGTATTTGTCCGGCCACACGCGTGTCCGCAGTTGGTGTTCGAAGGCGGGATCAAATTCCTGATTGAGACGAGAGACGTGATCAAAGTCATACACGACGTCGTGTATGACTTTCATCACGTCTGTCGTCTCCATCAGGATCCCGCCTTCGACCACCAACTGCGGACACATCTGCAGGTCGAACATGAAGCACACGCCGTCGCATGTCCCGATCTACAAAATGCTCACTTCACCGCACGGCCCTGCGGGAAGCAAAACAAACAAATTAGGGTTAGTGATTATTATTCAGGAAAATTTGATCTTTTCGCTCGGAATTTGAACTCTTACCGATGTTTTTGCCTTCGCCGCTCACACTGACTACCGGACGACATTTGGGACGACATTTGGCAATTCGCTGGATCTTTCTGTACAATTTTGTCGGGTTTCTCAAGACGATAGTCCTATGACCGAATTGGCGTAATTCGGCTTCGAGGTCCTCCAGCATTTGTAAGTGTTTGTTTTTTGGGTAGAGATTTTTTACATCACTGCACGGATGTAAAGGAATGAACAGCTATCTAATTCGAATCGCTGCATCGCAGCGAAGCAGAGAAAAGGAACACACGTCTGTATAAATTTATATCATGGCCAAGAGTAATTTATTCGTTGTGGCAGTTGCCAAGCAACCACCAACAATACATGACTAGCGTGCGCCATCGTAGCAACACGCTGTTATTACAGCGTTTTTAAGGCCCAGCCCTTTAATTTCCAGCTCCTATTAATAATTTATGAAAAACGCTAAACAAAAAAAAAGTTAGAACATAATTTTAAAACAAAAAAAACCGCTGAAAACATAAAGGCCAGCGAACAAAACCGCTGGCATGGTACTGCACTTAAAAAAATTCAATTTTAGTACCATAAAATCCAATTTCAGTACAAAAACATTCAATTTTGGTACCAAAAAAATTGACTTTTTGATGCAAATCACTTATTTTCTTTGAAAAATCCAAATATTGTAAAAAAAAAGTTGAATTTTAGTACCATAAAAATGCAATTTTGGTACGAAACATTCAATTTTGGTACGAAACATTCAATTTTGGTACGAAATATTCAATTTTGGTACGAAATATTCAATTTTGGTACGAAATATTCAATTTTGGTACGAAATATTAAATTTTAGTACGAAAACATTCAATTGTGAGGTGCGGTACCTTTGCCAGCCTTTTTATTTGCTGGCCTTTTTGGTATTAGACTGGCATAACCAAAGCGCAATTATGCCAGGTAATAAGAACTTAAAGGAATTTATACAAGAACTAGGCATACAAAATGGCCGAAAAAAGGACTAAATACGACTAACAATTGGCCAAATGGCTTTGCACTGTAGGAAATCTTCATATTTACGAATCCTGTGGTTTTAGTCCTACTAGTAACTATATCCGGGTAATGGGGTGTCTTGAGTTGCACCGTCACAACAATGGTATCCACAATGAGCGAGTAAGCCATTGGTTCTTGTTGGAACCATTGTATTACTTTTCCTGTTAGAATAAAAAAAAAAATAAAAAATAAACTTGTTGTAGCGTTTTTACGTCGCATCGAAGTTTGAGAGTAAAAACAACAACAACAAGAAATGATAAGTGTGGACTTTGAATGGAATTAATAGTTTTACCAATTGATTTTAGTGCACAATGTGCAAATTTTTTGCATTCTTACATAGAGGAAATATCATAAGGATATACAACCCCTGGCAAAAAGTATTTCATCAGTCACAGTCACCACATGCACTGATCTGAACCCAAAATGACTTTTTTTTTTTTTTTTTACTTAAAACGATAATTTATACACATTACTTTTATTCATTGAATAGACCAAGTCAAATGCTACAATTTAGTGGCAATTTGAAAAAAAATTAACAAAATAAAAAAAAGTTACAGTTATTTTTGTTGACCCCCTCTAGGGAAAAAAGTATTCGATCACAACCAAGTGGAAGCAATGAAAACTTCTGAATTTTGAACTAAAAATTAATAACAACACCTCTCCCCTATCACTAAACTCAGTAGTGCTCATCCAAAACATTTGTAAAATTAAACAAACATGCATAAAGTTCAAGAGATAACAAATAACTTAATATCATTGATAATTAATTTTTAAAAATTGAAATATCTCAAAAAGAAATTGCAAAGACAAGTGGATGTGCTCAGCGCACTATTTGATACATCCACAGAAATTCGAGAAATTTGAAATTTAAACGATTAGAAACTGTTGCTAATGTCTCCAGAGCTGGCAGACCAGCATCACTAAATTGGTCCTCAAATGTTTGTAATAGAAAAAATTTTTTTTAGACAATACACATTCTGCCAGTCCTATTTCATGACATGCAATCCCATACCACGAATGACTTTTTATCTTGTTAAATTTTTTTTTTTTCAATTTTCAATTTTAAAATTCAATTTTTTATAGAATATTTGAATTTTTCAAGAAAATAAATGATTTCCATCGAAAATTGAATTTTTTGGTACCAAAATTGAAGGTTTTCGCACCAAAATTAATTTTTGGACACCCAAGTAAATTGAGTGTCCACTTGGATATTTTATCTTTTAAAATTACGAATGCTGTATTGACAGCCGTGTGCTATACTAGTATATAGTGCTTACAAAATTCAGCACTAGATGGCGTTAGCGAATCTGCGCATGCGCAGTACGCTAAGTGAAAACCCTGTGGAAAACGAAATGAGGGGGAACAAACATTTCGATTTAAATTTTAAATCTTGTTGTGTGTACATGTATATTTTGAATATCTAAATTAACACTAAGTTTTGCATTTGTAATAACAGCGTGTTGCTACGATGGCGCACGCTAATCATGTATTGTTGGTGGTTGCTTGGCAACCGCCACAACGAACCTTGACTCTTCGCCATGATATAAATTTATACAGACGTGTGTTTCTTTTTTCTGCTTCGCTGCGATGCAGCGATTCGAATTAGATAGCTGTTCATTCCTTTACATCTGTGCAGTGATGTAAAAAACAAACACTTACAAATGCTGGAGGACCTCGAAGCCGAATTACGCCAATTCGGTCATAAGACTATCATCTTGCCAAATGACATTTGGCTATTTGCTGGATCGTTTGGCAAATGTTGTCCGGTAGTCAGCGTGAGCGGCGAAGGCAAAAACATCGGTAAGAGTTCAAATTACGAGCGAAATTTTCCTGAATAATAATCACTAACCCTAATTTGTTCGTTTTGCTTCCCGCAAGGCCGTGCGGTGAAGTGAGCATTTTGCAGATCGGGACATGGGTGAAGTGAGCATTTTGCAGATCGGGACATGGGACGGCGTGTGCTTCATTTTCGACCTGCAGATGTGTCCGCAGTTGGTGTTCGAAGGCGGGATAAAATTCCTGATGGAGACGAGAGACGTGATCAAAGTCATGCACGACTGCAGGGCGCTCAGTGTGGCCTTCTATAATCGCTTTAAAATCGCGTTTACATGTGTATTCGATACGCAGGCAAGTTTATTTTGATTTTGTTTTTTGTTTTTGTTTGATTTTTTTTTTTTTTTTTGTAGTGTGCATATTCGGTGCTTAATAGCACTTCGGTGTTCGATATTCCGTTGGTTGATTTGCGGCATATTTGTGCGAATTATTCGTGCAGGGTTAATTCGGCGGCGACTATCTGATGCTTTTGCGTTGGCATAGCAACAACAGTCAGGCGCTCGCGCTCTGCATTTCATTTGGCGCGGCGCGTCGTTTTCATCCGCTGGTTCCTCTTAATATTTTCCACAGACTGTTTAGTTTTCTTTCTTAGTTCATCAAACTGGTGTCATGTTTGTCAAACACTGTATAATATTTGAGAATATTGCATTGACATTAGGCTTAGCATTTGAATTTGCTCCTTGTTGGAATATGTGAAACCTTGTGTATTGCCAAGCTATATGAAAATACTAATTTCTTTGACCATCTATGAGATTGGCAAAACCTTTACACCAATCATCAATCAACTGTAGACACAAATGGTTTCTCTTGACCTGTTGGTAAGGTGTTCATGGGATAACTTGGTCAAAATTCTGTTTCCTCAATTGCTGGTGCTCTATCCCCTCTAAGCATTGACTTATCTGAAATGCAGCTGGATATTGGAACCCTTGTCCATCCAAACATCCCAAAAGGTAGAATGAAATACTATTTTATTCCTAACTCTCCCAAAAAAGGTTTTATTTTATTACTGTGGTTAAATGGGAGTTTGCTTACATTTTTCCAATGTGTCCACTGTAGTATATGACAAGTATGTTGCCTCAGTTGGATTGAAAGATTAACATGCCAGGATAGCATGTACTTTGTCAAATATTCCGTTGAAGTATATTAACATTGGGCCAACTATTATACAACAAACTCTTGGTCAGCTATTGAAATTGCTCCTTGTTGGAATATATGAAACCTTATGTATTGCCAATCTATATGCTATGTTGCAGATGCATATTCTAGTTTTCTTGACCATCTGTAACTTTTGCACCAAAGCTTCCAATCCAGTCTGAACCTGGTCCCCTGTTTCCACACTTGCTGGTGCTCTATCCCCTCCATCCATTTCCTCTTGATTCATTTTTCCACAAATTCCATTGTTTTATACTCTTTGTGAGGAATTTTTTCATGCAGGCCTAATCTTGATATGCAAATATTTGTAAATATGTGGCTTTGAGTTTACAATGGGCTTAGGATACAGCTTTCTTCTTTGGGTCAGGTTGATTTTTTCGACTGGATTTGAAATTGTTTGTTCAGTCTGGATAACATTTTTATTTAGTGCCAATGTGTATGCTATTTTAGTGTTCAAAAATGCAAATTTCAATTTTCTTGACCAAAACTTTTGCACCAATCATTGAATAACTTTGACTTGGTTTTCCTTGACATCTTTGTAAGGTTTTTGTAGAACTATCTACTGCACCTCTCAGTCAGTGCTTTTATTATTGGCCTATAGTTCTGCACTCTCCAGCACACCATTTTTTTGCTAAGTTGTGCACAACAAATGCCAACTCCACTTCCAACAAAAGGTCCCATATTATTACTGTGATTAATTGGGACTTTGCTCTTTACTACTAAAAAATTGTATATTATTTTGATCCCTTGTCACGGAACCCCTAAAATGCGTGAAGCCCATAGGCCAGTGCCTACTTGGCCTAATGGGTAATCTGGTACTGTAAAAAGGAGAAAAGGTAAAAGGAACGAGGAAAAGAACCTGAGGCATTTCCGTTCATGGCTCAAGAGTTCAATTATTAAAAATGAATTTTAAATCCCAATTTAAAGATTCTTAATCTAACCAAAAATTGGGGCCCCATTGGACTTCAATAAGCCCTGGGCCCCAAAAAACCTAGATCCGCCCCGAATCCAAATTAATGCCAATTACTTCATTATTTGCGCTTAATAATTTTAATCCTTTCGAATAAAAGTGGGCATATCTGCGATGCCACAACCTTAAATTATTCTGTGACTTCGATTCACTTAAATTTGATTCATTAATTAAGCTTTTATCATTTGCAAATAATATGTGACCTGCTAACTTATACAATCCATGTGAATTGGCAAGTTTACCGTACATAAAACAATTATAAAACAATTATTCGAATTATCATCATAAAATTTCATCATGCCACCTTTCCCAATAAATTTGACATCACTATTATCAGAGATTACGTCGCAACTTTGGCACGTAACATGCTGACTTCAGAGTTATAACACTTTTATTCCCTTTTGGGTCTACAACTTGTAAGCGGATATCTCCAATACCTCGAATCGATAAAAATCCCTCACCGAGTTTGAGAGGCGCTGCTTTTATTTTCCTAAAATTACTAAATGCTCTGATATCGCTGCACACGTGAATTGTACAAACGCAGTCGAAAAAACCAACTGCCATCGTTTACTTGTACAGTAGCCAGCGCCAAATTTCCCTCGTCATCTTTGCAATAATCATTTACAATTGTATTAGCATAATAAATACGTGGTTTCACTGCACTTTTCAGTTTCGATCCACTTGCACTTGTTGAAACACTAGCACTAGCACTTTCACCATCACGCATATCTCTTTTCTTTTTCGGGCTTGGGCAGTCACGTGCAAAGTGCCCAGCTCCTTGACAGTTGTAGCACGTGATGCCAGATGGCTTTCTCTCATCACTAGGTGATTTTGTTGTAGCACTGGTTTTCACATTCACATCCTGTTTCACTGCACTTTTCACCTGTTGATTTCTGGTGAATTTGCCTTTTGGAACATTTGATGTTGAATAAACCTTTTCACTTGAGGAATTTGATTCACCTTTTGCGTTGGCATAACGGTGGTGATTTTCCTCCGCCATTAAAGCATTGGAGGTTTTCTCCCACTTGATATCTTTATCTTCCCACTGGTCGATAATTAGGCGCAATTGGTCGTACTCTGCACCGCATCTCGCGATCAGAAGATACGTTTCCATATCGTCATCCGTCATTTTGAGCGCTGCATACTCCTTAGCTGCGGTATCCAGGCGGTCTACGAATGACATCATTGTTTCTTCAATCTTCTTCTCGATTGCACAATTCTTGAAGCAGTCTCATTTTTCGAGATCTTGTACTCGGCGCAAACACGGTTTTTATGTGATCCCACACTTGCTTCGTGCTATCGAAATTTGCCGCCGCATGTCGAAAATTCTTTGGATATGGGATTGATGAGCGTCCCAACCATCCTCTGCTACCAATTGAACTCGATACCGTAGTGGAAGCGTTGATATATTCAAGCCCAAACCTGGATGTTCAAAAACTCAAAATACGCGACGTGGTTTCGCTGCAACGCAATTTGTCTACTGGCTTGGTTTCTGATACTTCTAATGTCGGCTCCTTTGTGTTCTTTCATTTAATTTAGCTTATAAATGAGAACTCACTGGTTTATAACAATGAAGGAAAAACTTATCCATTTATTCCGTGTATAAACGCATTAAACAAAGGAGAAACTCGTGCATACGCCTCGTTACTACAACGCCATAACGAGTGAGTGCGTGAGGAAGAAGTGTGCACGTGACATCTAATCGTCTACCAATAACACCAGATGGCGCCTTATTCAACTAGTAGAGAGATCACATGATCTTAAAACAATTTAATAGTACAAATTAGCGTATTTTGCAGTAGTTATGTCAACATTTTACGTTTTATCATTAACGCAAAATGTTGCTAACATTAAATACGATTATAATGTCAAATCTGTATCAAAATAAAATACACAACACATCACATGACAATTCTGAAAAAGTACACTGGTCATGTGATGTAAATAGGTTAAATATACATCTTGTACATATTATTCTTACCATGATGCTTGTAATGCTATTTAACATGCATCATGTTTACAAATCTAATTTATTATTATTAACAATAACACAAATCCCTCCCTGAAGGTATAATGCTAATAACATCCCACATGCCAACAATTCCCCCCTTAAATAGGAGATATTCTAATATTTCTATTTATCAATTCGGATGATATTCAGAAACACGTAAAAATTACAAATTACAACAAGTCGAAGTCGAACGCGATTCCGTGCACGAATTCTGGTCACAACAATCGCTACATTCATGTTTAGCCAGTTTAGGTCCGACAATGTCATAAACTAATAATACAGAAAATACAATGGCTATACATCCTATTAACGTGGATTCCCATTCCGATGATAATTGCCTGAAAATACAAATTTAATAAAACAAACATTTTTTAAACAGGGTTTGGTGAATATTAACCGGTGCTGCATCATTATTAAATATTAAATGACAACAATTTTTTTTAAATTTTTTATTTTAGTGGGCTGTTAACTAACAGACCACAGGGATCAACTTTTTAACTCGTTTCGCATCGATTGAGCCAGTTTTCAGCACTTTTCATTTTTTGGCTGATTTTGCCCAAACAATAGGAAAAAACTATTAAGTACTAAATATAAATACAGATTTTTGTGGAAAATTCAATTGTTATGTGCAAAATGTACAATTTTTTCTCCAAGAAAGCATTATTTAGGCGTCAAACTGCACTATTTTATGTATTTTTTAAAATCTAATTTAGCAGGCTTGTTTGCTTGAATCAGAAACTAATTTTTAACTGTTGAATAGGACGAATTTTTAATTTTTTTAGTGAGGGCCTTTGTTAAATGTTGTCTGCCGGTGCCATAATCGCTGGTCTTGCCTATAAGGTGTGACTGTCAAATTGGATCAGTACTCAGCAAAATGCTTTACCAAAATATAATACAAAGTATAACACAACACAGAGAAATAAGTGACTGACTAAGACACAACAACTTCTCAAGACATAATAATTTATTAGACTGGCATAACCAAAGCGCGGTTATGCCAGGTAATAAGAACTTAAAGGAATTTATACAAGAACTAGGCTTACAAAACACATAAAAATTACAAAAATTACAAATTACAACAAGTCGAAGAACGCTATTCTTCGTCCAATCAATTTCATCCACATCCTGCGAACACTTCCCCATTGTTGTGTTATTCAGCTCAGGATACAGTTGTTCAGGGCATTAAACGCTCGCACGCACGCATCACGCTAACTGCCATCTTTAATGTCTATATAACAACAACTGACGCCATCTAGTGGCCTACAATTAAAGAAGAACAAACAAACTAAACTAGAATACAAAAACATGAAATAGAAAATCCTACTCTACTTCAGAATAAAACAAATACAGATACAAAAGATAATATAACACTAAAACTTAGTTACAAACATAGTCCTTTAAATATGCTGGACATCTTCTTTCCCGTTGCGATCTCCTACTTTCCTTTGGCCCTTCATCTTCAGCTACATCCCCATTATCCCTGGGAACCCTAGCCTGACCATCCGCAATCGGATCATCAAAATCATCTTCGTCTACCTCTGTCACCTTAATTCCCTGAATTCTTTTGCCATGCACCACATTTCGCTTTACCAAAACTCCCTCTGTTGACCTTAGCACTAATTGACCTCCATTACTCTCGACCACCGTCATAGGCTCTGGAATGAACGTTGTAGCTAACTTATTCTCCTTTTTCACCGCTTTGACTAACACCACAACAAGTCGATGTTGAACTCGATTTCTGCAGAATTTGTTTTACAAAAATAAAACAAATTAATACACAAAATACAATAGCGATACTTCCTATTATCGCGTAGTCCGCATGCCTGAAAATACAAATTTAAAGAAACAAACATTTTTTAAACAGGGTTTGATGAATATTAACTGTTGCTGCATCATTATAAGATTTTAAATTTTAAACTTTTTTATTTTAGAAGGCGCCCATGACGAGACGTTAAATTTGTATCAAATTCCGGAAGTAGCTGGCAACGACATTGTTTCACATCATCCAAAGCTGTGATTGGTCGCATTGTTACGATGGCTAAAGCGAAATGAGCAGTAAAAAAATAGATAATTTCTGGGGTCGGAATTTACATACAGTGTTGGATTACCAAATAAGCAGAGTAGGCACTGGACTATAGGCCCCACACCTTTTAGGAACCACGCAACAGGGTTTAATCCAACACTGTTTACATATCTGACAACGTCGCAGAGATATGGGGGCGAAAGAGAGTTTTCCAACCACTATTCAGCCAGTATCTCTACAACAGTGTCAGATGTGCAAATTCCCACAACGGAAATCTTTTGTTGGGCTATTTCGCATCAATTCAGCATGTTTTAAAAAAAATATGTTAGTACTGAAATCCCAATTTGGTTGCACTTTTCCGACCTAAAAATGATAAGGTTATCAACTCGAGGGGTCCAGGGGGCCGTTAGCCCTCTCCCCCTCGTTTGGTAAAAAAAACTATGACCATCTGCTGACCAGCGGTTGATGCAGCATCAATGTTGTGGTCCTTTGAAGCTGCCTATCTCCAGGCGAAGGTGCAATTCTGAAAGGGCACGGCAACAAGAAATGGCGCAACATGACAAGAGAATCTTACTTTGACCAGCGTGGTGAACAGTTGCACGGCCCGTTCTTCATGACTCTTATGATCAGGGCCGGGCAGACAGCGGTGCGAACAGTACGCCCGCACACGGCCCCGCACTTGGAAAGCCCCGCGCCGGGCTCCTTGGTGTCATTTCGTTCACGCGTTGGGCTCTTTGGTAATGTTTCAGTCAAGTTTTGGGCTCGTTCGCACAAGGCTTATTGCCCTGCTTAGAATAATGGTTCTGCCATTCTCTGGAACCTGAGCATCCCAAGGTTAACTGAGTGATCTTAGGACAGTAATAATGTTTGACCACGCTGACTACGTGGTCTACTATTGTATGGTTAGTGGTTGGGATTGGGTTTGGCTGTCCATGCATAGGGAAATGCACCTTTGGATACACCGACCCACACACACCCAAATGATGCCAATAAACAATATTGAATCCGAATTTAGTGCGTCCTGGCTGTCTTTCTATCTTTCTACCTCCCCTGACCATGTGGTGACCGCCCGCCACTCACAATGCAGTAAAAAGATCAAAAGAGCGATCATTCGATTTTTCGATATTTTTATTTTCAGCAAATGGGACCCCCGATAATTTATTGCCAGATTAAAATTCGGCGAAACGAGTCTAAATTGGCCATGGGCCCCATGGGTCTTTGATTACAGAACCAAAATATTTTTGAAAAAAATTAAAAGAAATACAAGTCTGAATCCCCGGTTTAAAATCTCTGTCATTTCAATTATAACTTAGTTTTCTGTTCTAGATTCATTTCTCCAGACTCGTATAGTGCGTTCCGAAAGATGACGCACTTGCACATCATCTGCCACGTGTGGCCGGACGATATTGTAATTAAAAATCAACATTTTCGGCCTAAAATTCAAACTTTTCAGCCCCAAAATATACTTTTACAGGCCAATAATTGTCGTTGGAATAGAAACGACGTTTTTTAGACTAAGAATATCGATGCTAGTGCCTAATCTGATTATAATTGTTTACATGTTTAATTGTTTGCGCGTTGTGTACAAGTGCGCACTGCGCATGCGCTTCTCTACGAAAACCCTAAAACCAAAGCCATACGTATATGCTACGTACATGCGTTTCTGCGCATGCGCGTCGTTGTGCATGTGCGACGCACATGTGTTTCACTTCCGTTTCATGTCACGTGACCACTTCCGTTTCATGTCACATGACGGTCACGTGGTAGTCAGACCAATTCGCTCTACCGCGGCTAAAGAAGCTTCACTTCAAAAAAAATTAATAAATGCACAGATAGACGGGTGAATGAGTGGATGGGTGGTTAGATGGTTGGATAGATGGATGGATGGATGGATGGATGGATGGATGGATGGATGGATGGATGATAGCCTGCAAATAAAACAGATAAGCCTTAAACAGATAAAAAATTAAAC
>JAQIXU010001809.1:0-15021 GCA_034701245.1 Strigamia transsilvanica | reverse complement strand
CCAAAAATAGTCAAAATCTTCTCAAAAAAATCAAATTCTTCTACAAAATATCAAAAATTCCATTCAATATCCACTTATCACGTACCAGTAGCTCGACATTCGCGTACCGGTACCGGTACAGATTGGGAACCCCTGACCTACATACATGGCCACATGGAACTTTTGGGAAGGTCGCTGGAATTTGTTCCGTGTATAATTCACAACAGATAATGCAGCTCCTACAGCTTCAGCAATTTCTCTTTAATTACACACAGACTATTCAGTTTTTAATACTGGTGCCATTTTTTCAAAATTTGTTCGGAACAACATTGCTCTTAGATGCACTCCCAATAAGCGTAGATTAGTCAAATTGACTTCACAAGTAAAAATTGGATTTTAGTTTCGTGTTTGAAAATTTATACTAACTTTTCTCATGATTTAAAACTTTGAAAGGCCATGGCTAGTTGGAGGTAAACCTGAAGTTGCAAGTTTTAGTAACACCATACAATCGCAGGTGTTTTCCCACGAGCTAAGATTCACCACGCGCTTTAACTGTTGAGAAATTCATTTCACATTTGTCTTTTTATCGCAATACACAACAAATATATTAAAAATCATGGTTACAAATAGCAAATTTTGTAATGTCATATCTTACTTCAATCCTGATAAAAAGAGTAAATGTAAAATAAATTTTTGAACAGATAAACACACAAATTTTGTATTTACAATGCCAAAAATTAGCAACCTTACTGCAAAAATTGCACTTTTGGGCATTTAATGATCTTTTTTAGTTATAAAAATAGTATTTGAAGGCACAAAATTTGTTTATACTGTATACTTATTTTGAAGAAAAAAGTGGTATTTTTATATCTAACTTCAGTCCCCACCACAAGACCAAATGGTTTTCGCAACTGTAGCATAGTTACAAATACGAACAAGGGGTCATCTAATCCATGGTTTTCTAGATCAAACTAAAATGACAATAAAACGTCACGTAATTTACGGAGATTTTATAAAAAATAAATAAATAAAAATTGAAAAGAGAATGAAAAGCTTGTTTCAATAAAACATAGATTTTATTTATTAAATTAAATTCTTAAATTTTGATGAAATACAATTTTCAATATGATTGTTATCAAAATCCACTTAAAAGTGGATAGACATTTCAAATAACAGTACTAATTGAAATTTACGTAAAAGGAAAAAAAAAATACATAGAAAAATGTAAATTACCAAAATTTATTAAATTTGGTTTTTCATTCAAAATTAAGCAAAAAAATTATACAATCGAAACAGGTTTTTTTTGTGGGAAATATGAATTGAAACAATTTTACAAATTTTCCCTGTATGGAGTACTGGCTGTGCCAATACATGGGCCCGAGTAACCCAAATGTACTATGTTTGCTGTTCTCATTCTTGCCATTCATCAGTGTTTTGCTGCATGACTTTTTTCAACACTGACTTCCAACACGAGTATAAGCACATAAATGGCACTTGAGTGGTTTCTCTAGAATACGGAATGCCAAATATTTATTTAAATTCCCACTATGATTACAGGAATAAACACACCACAAATGACAGTTGAATGACTTTTCTCCCGTATGAGTTGCAATATGTTGTTTTAAATTCCCACTTGCAATACTAGAAAAAGCACATAAATGGCACTTGAACCGTTTGTGAGCCCCGAAAAGGGGACTCAGAGTTTGAGCGTCCACATTGGTTAAAGCTGGTCCTGGCGGTCAGGGTCACACCGTTTTTCTCTCGTATGAGTTGCAATGTGTTTTTTTAAATCTCCACTTGTAATACAGGAATATGCACAAAGATGGCACTTGAATGGCTTTTCTCCTGTATGAGTTAAAATATGTCGTTTTAAATTCACATTTTGATTACAGGAATAAGCACAAAGATGGCACTTGAATAACTTTTCTCCTGTATGAGTTGTAATATGTTGTTTTAAACCTCCGCTATGAATACAGGAATAAGCACAAAGATGGCACTTAAATGGCTTTTCTCCTGTATGAGTTAAAATATGTCGTTTTAAATTCCCATTTTGATTACAGGAATAAGCACAAAGATGGCACTTGAATAACTTTTCTCCTGTATGAGTTGTAATATTTTTTTTAAACCTCCGCTATGAATACAGGAATAAGCACAAAAATGGCACTTGAATAACTTTTCTCCTGTATGAGTTGTAATATGTTGTTTTAAATTCGTACTTTCATTACAGGAATAAGCACAAAGATGGCAATTGAATGGTTTCTCTCCTGTATGAGTAGCAATATGTCGTTTTAAATTCGTACTTTCATTACAGGAATAAGCACAAAGATGGCAATTAAATGGTTTCTCTCCTGTATGAATTATAAGATGTCGTTTTAAATCCCCATATCGATTACAGGAATAAGCACAAACATGGCACTTAAATCGTTTTTCCCCTGTATGAGTTAAAATATGGACTTTTAAATTCCCATTTGTGTTACTGGAATAAGCACAAAAATGACACTTGAATCTGTTTTCTCCTGTATGAGTTGCAATATGTTTTTTTAAATTCCCTCTCTCATTGCTAGAATAAGCACAAAAATGGCACTTGAATTGGGTTCCTGTATGCACTCGCACATGTACAGCCAATTTTGCTTTAAGCCTAAAGGAAACTGAACACTCTTCACATTTGAAGGGCTTTTCACCAGTATGTAGAAGCATGTGACTCTTCAACTGATAATAAAATGAACACGAATAATCGCACAGATTGCAACTGAAACGCTGTGGTTTTCTATTCATTTTGAAGGCAGGAACTGTTTGTTTTGCAAACTGGCACGAACTTTATGCTGATCTATAAGATATCACCCAATCACATCGAAAATGAATATTCTGAAATTAAAACAAATTAGATATTAGTTATAAACATTTAAAAAACAATATTGCAATGATGTAGGACTGTTTCTTAACGTAATCAAGTATAATAATTAGAGTTTAATTTTTTTCCTATTCCAAACAGTTGGTTATAAAATGAAGTTGGATTTAGATGGCCAAATCCTCGGTTATAATAAGCCGTTATATTTACTTGTTAATTAAACAAAAAAATTTAACTGAAAAAATGAACTTACAGTTACAGAATAAACTTTACAATGCTCACACATTTGTCAAATTAACACACAGACATATGCTTATAGGCGGTGGGATGTCGGATAATACGGAGTGCCCGATAAGCGAGGGCCGGATAAGCGAGGCTCTACTGTATATGTATTTTAAAGTAGCTGTTCTATTACAAGAATAAACGCATGAGTGACACATAAATACTTTTTCGCTTTGTTGCTTGTGTGGGTTCTTTAATGCGTTTTTAAACGACCACTCTGACTAAACGTATAATCACATAAATAACACGGGAATAGTTTTTCTCCCATATGGATCCTTATGTGTCTCTTTAAATGCCCATTTTAAATACGGGAATAATCACACAAGTGACACTTAGATAATTTTTCTCCAGTATGACTTAACCAATCACTTTTAAAGTATCTTTCGCAAATGCAGGAATAAGCACATAAATAACACTTGACTGCTGTTTCTCCAAAAACTTTGCACTAGCACAAGAATAAGCACACGAATAAGCACACGAATGGCAAGTAAATGTTTTGTTTTCTCAATGAGTTATTCACCAAAAAGTTGTTTTTAAACAGATCTAAAAAATTCCGGTAAACTGCAAAAATCCCTCTCCATCTTTCATGGGCCCCCTAGGCTCGTTGGCACGTGTCAACTGCACCCCCGACTGCTACGCCACTGAATATCGTTCTCGGTCTAATCCGTGATTTCAATCTGAAATTAGAGTCAGGTTTTACCTTTGTTAGTATTTTTTATAAGTTTTGCCATCTTCAAATATGTCAAAATATTCCCACTGGTTCCTTAATGTATCCTTTTCAGCCCGCAATCGTTAAGCTTATCGTTGATCGTCTGCTTCTTGTGATTGCAGTGTCCGGGTTCGGAAGTGTTTGCTCAAATTCCATGATGGTTCTGTCGATCTGTGATGTTACCATCATGTTTTGAAGTCAATTTCTGTCGTTTTAGTGCTCATTTTGTGCTTTTTGACCCCAGATGGTTTAGGACTATTGATATATACCGCTTTTAACAACAATCAGATTATTGCCAACGTTAATAACCCAATAGGAAAATAAGATCTCCAAATGACGCTCGTGAGCTCGGATTTCAACCGGTCCTCGCCGATTGACTCGCGAGCAAGAGACTACCGTATCTGGCCACTTGCGGCGCTGGTTCCCATTGTTGAACACGCGCCATTTGTTAAAAATGTATTTCGATCCTGAGTTTTCATTTGCGCCATCTTGAAAATGTTGCGTGAGTAGGCGAACCCAGGTTTTCTTGTCAGCTTTCTTGATCCAATTGATGCTGACGGAGCATTTGATGGTGAATTGCGATGTGACCGCTTGGATTCAACGTGCGTACGATCCGGTACTTTTTGCAAATCATTTTTGTCATTTTCGAAACCTGAGTCGGAGTGTAGCGTGCGTAGTCTGCTATAGGAATTTTAAAAAAAAAATTGGGGATATCGACTATATATCTCGCTAAAGGGCCCATCAACCCAATTTGCACATGGGCCCATTGACTTCGGGCTACCCACTGACGATTTCAAAAGGGATTTTCAACAGTATTGGAAAAATCAAGTCAACATAAGCGACTTGCGAGGTAAAATATTATTTTTCTTATTTCCAGTGTTGAGCAGCAACATCGCTAAGGGTTTATTTTTAAATGTCGATTGCAGCGCTTTTTTTATTTGCAATTCTGTTGCGCTGTTTTGTGGGTAATAACTTACGTTGGGGACTTGTGGCAATATTGTTTACTATGCCATATAAATCTAGATGTTAAGAATTAACGAAATTATTTTGTGAATGAGATTTATAAAAAAAAATAATAATAAAGAAATAGGTACGTAAATACTTTTATTTAAAGCTCAAATGAGAAATCAACTTTTTTTGGTGTGTTGCGGCTTATTCCCAATAGGTTGCAGCTCAATACCATGTAAATCAGTGCGCATGGACTAAAAATTTGAATTTTTCCGTTTTAACTCTGCTGATTTCATTAAGTGATTTGACGTGAGCAAGCGCATAGGCACAGCATTTTACGTGAGTACAATTTGGCATTATTATTTTTTTTCTTTTTTCTAATTTTAAATTCAAATACAAATCGTTCATTTTTAGCGTTTCTTATTAGAGTTTAAAATTTAAATTACAATTCATTGTTTCGTTATAAGGCAAAATTGCGTAAATTGATTAAATTTTCGCTTTGAGTTTGAGTTCTTACTTGTTGGTTGCGCAATAATTATTTTTATTTTTTTGCTTCTTTGTTAATTGCTGGTCAGTTTATTAAACGTGAAAAAAAAGCTTCGAGCGCTTGGGCACAGTCGGCGTATACCTGAGCGCGAAATTTGAATAAAATTAAAAATATAAAATTAAGATTAACACCCAATTCGCTCATAAAATCTGTTGCACCTGGGCCGAATCGCTCTATTCCTAAACGCGTTGTCGCGCTTCGGCGTTTCGCGCTTCGGCGGGGACCCTATTTTTATTTTGCTGCTTATGGCGCCCCTCTTACGATGCCGCCTGATGCGGCCGCCTCTTCGCATCATAGCACCGCACGGCCCTGCGTGAGACCGAATAAGACGGAATATTTCTTCGTAATCGTTTTACTGTCCATTCTCATCCTCCCAAGAAGAGCGTTTAGTAAAGACGGTTGGATTCCTCTCTGGAAAAGGAATAAAATAATTTTTTTCTTAATGTTTTGTTGCTTTCCTTGATTTGGTTACTCACTTCGAAGAATTTTTTATTCGAATCGTTTACTTCCTTCTGAATTCGCGGCAGCGCCTGTTGCTTCGATTTCAAGAAGTCTGTCGTGAGACTTAAGTCGTGATTAGCAGTCTTATAATAACGATCCATTTGCTCCAACTGCATCGCTTTTAAAAAAAACTGCAACCATAAAATAAGAATTAATTTCGTTACGATTTATCGCTTTTTAAGCAAAGGAGTTTAGATTTCGAAGTGAAACCACGTAAATAAGTTATGACGTCATCCGTCGAAATTGAACATAAATCACATGCAAAACAACATTTACGTCAATTTGCAACATATTTACAATAAATTCCATCAAAATAATGATGTTATTCACCTTGTAGTTATCGTGTGGACTTTGTGAGTAAGGTAAATGTCTATTTATTTCCTGGTTTAAAATACACAGAGGATTATCCACTTGAATGTTGAATTGGTCCAAAATGCGCGCAAGTTTTGCGCGCAAAACTTGCGCGCATTTTGGACCGATTCAACATTCAAGTGGATAATCCTCTGTGTAAGCTTAATTGAAATTAAAATTAAAATTTCAGTGTCGCCGAAGTTAGTATCACTCTACGGAACCGGGGTAGCGATGCGTATAAACCGGGCGACTACGAAGATAAAATAGTGGTCACGAGAACGCTTCATCGGGATGGAACAAGCATTTATAATTTAATTGGAGCTAGTGGTAATTTTAATCGTTCGTAGTTTGAATGAATTATTTTCGTAATTTGTAATAAATTTATAATTTGTAATTTTTTTGTAGGTAAAGTGTTAGCACAAGCCAAACGAATTTTAACCAATACTTTTCTCCATTTTTGATGAAACTTCCAAGACTCGTAGCGGTGGCTTTTCCGCCTAATCCAACCAACGCTTTTTCGGCCTTTTCAGTAATACTTACTTTCATTTCTACCCACGATAACATTGACATTGGGTCCAAATTTCATATCAAGAGATGAATGGCACATGAAGTCTTTCAGTTTAATCTCCTCGATTATCCCAACTTCGGCTTCAGATTCAAATCTGGCCTACAAATTGACAAAAATTCATTAGTGTATCATTGCCTTATTTATTCGGGGAAACCTAGGTATACGACCGAGCGGTTTCGTACTTCCAACTCAGTATTGGCTTCTTCATATTGGCCGGAATTGTTGTCATTATTGTTTTCTCGCGGGAGACGACGGATGGATTTTTGTTTTTGATTTTAGGTTCCTAATCTTCCCGAGATCGAATCACGACTTGCGTACGTGAGTTGCGTGCGGCAGTTGGAGGAAGTGAAGAGAAGCGATTACTGCGAGTACATCAGGCCCCCGATTGATAATTTTAAAACGATTCAGTTCGGGAGTTTTGACGAGATTCGAGTGAATATTTATATTTATATTTTTTTTATTTTTCTATTTTTTAATTTTGTTATGAAATATTTTTTTTAGGATGTGGGGTACAATTACGAGAAGAAATTTTTTTGCACTTGGGAAAGTGAAGGAACTATCCCCAGTTTAATCAAATGCGAAAGGGCAGTTGGAAAAAGTTCACTACAACATCAAGTAATAGGATAAATTGCGGCGTTTGTTTTGAATGCGTGATTGACTTTGCTATTTTACAGATGTCTCGGGAGTAGAGACGCGTCTTTTACCGATTTAGCGGAAATGATTTGTAGGATAAAACAACCAAATAAAATGCCTTTATTTGACGAATGTTAGCCTATGAATCTGTAAAGATTTTCGTTGTTTCAACTTGTTTTTATTCTAGTTTCCGATGAAGACTACGAGGATGATGATTTGAAGGAGGAAGGATATGTTTCTGAACCTGGTGCATCTGCTATGGGAGACAAGGCATTTATATTTTAGTTTTATATATATTTTTTTAATTATATTTTTTAAAATTATTTTTGTTTTGTTTTATCGGAAGCGATGTCGCCGATGCGAATTAGGCGAACAAATTCGTTATCTGAAACCGAATTAATAGAAGACTAGCTCAGTTCTATTGTTTAGGAATGCTTGTATTATTTTCTGTATTAAAAAGTAATAATTTATTTCAAGTTGTGTTTTATTTTATTTGTAATTTTGTCGTCTAGAGGCAATATTGTTGCGCCAAATTTATGAAAAATGAGATGTTTTGATCAGAGGTAAGGTGTTATTAGAAAAAACAAACTATTTTGTGAATAAAATAATATGTACAGGGTGTTTGCTGACAAGTGAATAATTAAATCAAGAAATACAGAATCTGGTGAATGAGACGTGAAAAGTTTTTTGTTAGTGAAATGTTGCCCAAGAGATGGCGATGCTATCGGCCATACAGAACATGGCCGCCTGCATATCTGTTAGAATATGGTTTCGGTCACGATGGAAAAATGTTGGTTTTGGCTTTGAGTAATTTTGAAGTGTGGTAAGTGTACGACCATTTTTGCTTGATTTTAGACAAGAAAAAATAAGAAATAGAATTTTAATAACATAATTTGAATTTTCTTTGTACAATTTGACTGTTATTTGTGTCATCGTGGTGGGACAAAGGGTTGCTTTTAAGATGGTGAAGGAATTAATCGAGTAAGTTTATTACACTTAACCCTTGCTTTACAGCCTAGATAGGTTCCGAAAATGTTGGCTGTAAAGCAAAATGCTGTATAACGAATCAGGGGCAATTCTCCCTGATTCGTTATGGAATTTCCCGATTTTTGGCCGTATCTGCAAAACACTGTGGGCCTTAACTCGAAAAGTGCCATACTTTCCTAAGGCCGATGAGAAAACTTAATAATTTATTTAACTATGTGTTTTGTTTTGTGTTGTTTGCGGTTTTTGGTGACGATAAATGCCACACTGACAACAAGAGAAATAATCCATTGTATAGCGGAATTTACAAAGTTTTTACAATAGACCACAGATGGCAGTTGCATAAATATCGGATACGAAATCACAGTTAATCGGCACGAGGTTGAATGAAGCAATTGTGTCGATTGTTGCCTAATGACAACATATAAAAATGGATGCGGTATTACTAGGTTTTGAATTACTAGGTGCTGCATTACTGCTTTTTGTAATTTTTCAATGTTTTGCATTTCCAATGGTTTTGATCATCACGGGTAAGACAAAAAAAGAGAGTAGAACTGCTATTGCTGCTATCACCAATTCGTCACCAAACTGAAAACACTAGAGTTTAGAGATCATGGTGCTATCGGTTTTGAAATCAATCTCATACTCGGTTCTCGAGGACCCGTAGTGGATACAAATGCAAATGATAATGGCATTAGGTGCATTCAATCTTGAGAAGACAAATTCACTTCTCTTTTAATCACTTACGGAAGTGCATTAAAGCAACAAAAGCAGACAGTGAGATGAGAAAATGGCTGCTGATCTAAGTTTGTATTCACATTTGTTATCATCGTAAAAAGCGATAAAAACATTTTCGGCGTAAAAACAGATTAAACGAACGTTTTGATGATGAAAATGTCACATCATCAAAATGTTTGTGATCCGCAATCCATGAATCGGATCAAAATAACGACCTTAAGACGACGATCAAAACGAACAGCAAAATCAAAATAACAGGAATGTACTAAAAACATGGCTACCTACAACAGCCAAAATGCAAGTGCAGAAGAGAAGTCACTTCTTTAAGTCAAAGAAGTGACTAAAAAAAGTATGTGTGAGACTCTCGCACTGTAGAATTGAAACTTCTGAGCATCTGAGAAAAGTGGATTTTATGCACTTCTTTCCAAGGTGCTTGTTGGCACTTTTCCTGGCCGTTTATTAGCTCTTTTCCGTTCTCTAAAGGCTCGCACTCTGTCTGTACTTGTCTTTTTCTCCATATCACTTTTGACACAATGGTAATTATTAATTGAAAGATTTAGCTGTGTTTGTTTAATGAAAAGTAAAATATGCAAATGACTACCGTATATATATGCTACGTACATGCGGCGCACGCGCGTTTCACTTCCGTTTCACTTTTTCGTGACAATCACGTGGTAGTCAGGCCAATTTGCGCTACCGCGCCTATAGAAGTTTCACTTCAAAAAGGATCAACATTCTTTCACTTCTTTGAATTCTTTCAGGCTGACCTCTCAGAGATATGACCCGTTCCTGTTCAGAGAAGTCATTCCAGACGAATAAGTCAATTCGTCTTCTCAAGATTGAAAGAAAAATCTCTCTTTCCCAAAAAAATAGGCCAGCAACAATTTTTATGAGCGCAATTGCACATTTAACAAATGCTACTAATGTTGCACGTTGCAGGTTATAGGTACCTGCATGAATGTCCAGCTGAATCGATACTGCCCAAAGGTATGATAGCGGTAGGCATCTGCGATATTATGCATTACTTGAATCTATTCAGAAGAAATATTCGAGAGAGAATGGGCGAAGTTCGTGACCACATTATATTTGAACGTGCAGTTGATTTCGTAAAAGTATTTTGCTTTCTAGCAGGTCTGTATTCTTCTGTTCGGTTTAGTTTTGAGTTTTTTATTCTCTTGTATACATATACTGTAGAATTTCATTTAAATTTCCTTTAGTTACTGTCTTAGTGTGCAAATTTGATGTGCCAGAGTTTCGGGATAAAGCGGCTGAAAATTATTGTCACAAACGTGTTTACGTCGTGTCTGTCGCATATGTCGTACACCAATGGCTGTTCAGATTTATTTGTAACATGTTTTTTCTGTAGACATTGTGCTTTTGTTATATTTAAACTCGGAAGGGAAAAAAAATTAACAAGAAAATAAAACGAAAATTACATAAATAAAATTCAATCGTAGATGATGACAACCATCATTCACGTGTGTATTTTCATTAAAATCAAGCAATATGAAATACAACTTTTATTATTTTCACCTAAACCAGAGCCAACATTTGTATCACTACTTCTTCTATACTAGAAAATATATATAGGTGTCAATAGGTGTAAGGTGACATTTTTATAGGTGTGAAACGCTTGTCCCGATTTAGTCGCCTATTTGGTGTTAAATTCCACCATTGAGGTATGATTGTACACCTTGCAGGTGTTATGATACTCACTTGGATGTAAATTTTCTCCTTGATAGCATTTTCAAAAGGGTGTAAATTTGTTTCCATATGGAGTAACTTTACAGCGTAATCTATTTGCGACAGGAAAAACGCTGAGGGAGGGCGCTCAATGACAGTGCATCACCAATGCAAATGTAACAATTTTACGCATTGTAACTTTAAAAGTAACAATGCAATCCTAAATATGTCAGTGCTAAAGTTGTAGAGCATCATTTGATTAATCAGATAAATTTTTACTAAAACACAATAATAACTAATGGTACTTCTCACAGTTGTATTGGGTTTTTCTGGACTGTTTGTAAGCCAGGTTAATGCTTTAATTGTCCTATTTTGAAGAAAACTCTTGATTTGTTTAGCATTATGGTAACATGCATTGTCATCTTGACAGATGACATCAGCATCACCAAACTGATTGTCAATGCTTGGAAGAAGAGAGAGTCCCAATACGTATTCATAAGCTTCAGCATGAACTGCTCCTTTGACAACATACATTTCCCAGATCCTTTAGCTGACATGCAGCCACAAATAATTAAGCTGGTGGGAAGGAAAACTTAGTTCTACTCAGCAAACAATTGTCATGAAATTTTTTGTTTGCTTGCCGCCAAATGAAGTTTATTGCACCAGCTCCACATCCAACACAAATTCGACTCTCACCAGAAAAAAATTACTTCATACCAGTGATCTAGAACCAATTTTTGTGATCTAGCTCACTTCGAGCAGTTCTTCTTATGCAGTTTGGTCTAAAATTGTGTTTAGGCGAAAGCCGAGTCGGAATTATAAGCAGTCATGTAAGTAGCTAAAAATAAATTCATAGAAACTAAATGCCTCCGTGGAGATAAAGTTTAACTGGTGCAATAATTCTATTCTTATTTCTTAAGGCCCTAATTGCGCGCATGCGTCTTTCCTGAACAGTCGATTGTTTCTTACCGCCATTGCATTTAGGCTTGACAGCTCGCGGAACCAAATTTGTTTGAGTTTCGCTAATTGTTGCATCGACATCGGTTCTCTGACGTTTTCGTATTTCTTCCTCGTCGTCTTCCGTTCTTCTTCGTTTCTTTGTCATCTGGTTGCAGTCTTGAATATTTTGCTCCTCTCTAGAAACAGAATTTAAATCCAGGTTAAAAATGGTTCTTGACCAACGGTTCACTAGTTCAGTGGTCCTAACTTGGTTTTCGTTCGTTTCTTTCGGATGTTTGTGTAAATACATGACTGCTTTTGCTATGGCACTGGTTTTGAGCGAACTCGGATCTAACGTCGGATAATCAATTAAAAGACTTAGAATAACTTCCCTGATTTTTAAACTCGGCAAACTGCCGTCGGGGAGTGGCGCGAGCCAATCGGTGAGAACCGGTAGAAGTCCGAGTTCCACGAACGCCATTTGGAGATCTTGTTTGATTAATTGGGTTTTTACCGTTGGCAATAATTTCATTTTTTTAAAAGCTGTTTGCCTGGCTTTGTTTAGCTCTCTGTCTTCGTCCGCAGCTTGTTTCATTTGCTGAATTAAATCCGCAATCAGTTGGTCGTTTTCGTTTAAAATGTCGATATCTAATCGTTTTCGTCTGTTTCGTCGATATTTTTTTCTTTCGTTTATCATGATATCAAAATCAGAGACAAATGGCTTTTTCACATCGACCTCGGCTTTCTTTGCAACTTTCTTCGCAACTTTCTTGACATTTTCATCTTTGGATTGAATACCGGTAGCGGATAATTTTTTATTTTTTCGTTTTGGTTCTTTTATTTCGTCGTCACTAATTTCTCCAAATAAATTCTTGACTAACAACTGCGGTTCACTCATTTTATCAATTCTTGTTTGTCGCTAAAATGTAGATTACAAAAATATTCTAACAACGAGTTAACACCCAAGTAGAATGAATGTTCGGTTATGAGTACTTAGATTACGTCGGACCCTTTACATAGGATGGGCGGGTATTCCTAAAACGTGGTGTGGTTAGGTAGTGCTAAAACGTGGCGCAGACGGAAGCTTTAGATTTAGACGCATGCGCATGCGCGAAATCTCTAAGTTTGTTTTTAAAACGTTGATTACACGCTTTTTTTATTTGAAATTCTGTTGCGCCCTTGTGTTTCTGCGTGATTGTAACTTTATAAGACGATGGGGGCGTGTGGCATTGTTTACTATGACACAAAAGTTTTGCTGAAGTTTGATTCTCATGGACAACAAATCAGGTGAAAATAAAAATTATAAATACACTCTTCATTGTTTTATTGCTGGTATTATTGGGGGTCTAGAATTGTTGCCAACAAGAATAAAACACTGTTCCAACTCAATAATACAGTACATGGTTTTTCTTTAAAATAACTTCGACTATGATATATTATATATCTGATTTACTGATTTAAACACAGCACAGCCACTTGCCACTGCTCGAGACAAACTAACAGTAAAATCAAATATTGTCAATAATTGTAAACTCAAAGCAGTACTATTTTGATTTCGCTGCTTATGCCGCCCCCTTACGGTGCCGCCTAATGCGGCCGCCTCTCTGTATCATAGCACGGCAGGGCCCTGCTTGGTACATCAAAACAGAAAATGCCGTTTGAACTATTTATCCGACACTGATTCACGTTCTAATTGGCCTTTGAACAAACTGCATCTTGGGATCTCTTGTTGCCTTTCGGAGTTTGAGCGCAGAATTTTAGTTCTCGCGTTGTGGTGTCCATGAGTGTCGGAGTCTTTTATTTATGAAAACTGCTGGAAATAAATCTAAATTATAGTGGTTCCACTATCTTTCATTATTTTCCACTGTTTTTTTGTATTATTTTCCACTGTTTTTTTTAATATTATTTTCTACTGTTTTTTTTATATTATTTTCCACTGTTTTTTTTATATTATTTTCCACTATTTTTTATTATGTTCCACTATATCTCATTATTTTCCACTATTTTTCATTATTTTCCACTACACTCAACCCTTGCTTTACGGCCTAGATAGATTCCGGAAAAGTTGGCTTGGCTGTAAATCCAAATGCTGTATAACGAAACGAATCAGGGGCAATTCCCCCTGATTCGTTATGGAATGACCCGATTTTTGGTCGTATATTGAAAATATTAGGCCGTAAATACAAATTTAGTCATAATGGCACAAGGCCGTTCTGGCGAAACGTCGTATAAAAAGCGGCCCTTTAACGAGGGTTGAGAGTATTTCTCGTTATTTTCCACTATTTTTTTTTTATTATTTTCCACTATTCTTCATTATTTTCCATTATTTTTTATTATTTTCCACTATTCTTCATTATTTTCCATTATTTTTCATTATTTTCCACTATTTCTCATTATTTTCCACTATTTTTTATTATTATCCACAGTTTTTCATTATTTTCCACTGCATTTCACACCACATTTTCGATGATAAAAATGAATTAGTTTGATGGATATGGGTAGGATGTGTAGAGTTGCGTTGATACCATAACTTAACTACAGTCAGGGCCGCGCCAAGCGCGTGTGTTGGGTTTGCCCAACACATGGGCGGCAGGCCTTGGGGGGCGGCATCAGTTCCGGATTACCCATTAGGCCAAGTAGGCACCGGCGTATGGGCCCCCCGCCTTTTAGGGGCCCCGCGACAAGGGATCAAAGTAATATTCAATCAAATGAATTTGAAAAACGAAAACGAAAAACCAACGAAAAAGCAAAAAAAAACAACGACAAACCTTCAACCTTCTTACACATTTCAAAAATACTGTCTTAGAAAATAAAATAGAAAACAATTGTTTGTTTTTTTAATTTTTTTTTATTTTTGGTTGTTTTTGCTTTTTGGTTTACTTTTTTGGGTTGTTGGTAATTTTTATTTCTTCTTTTGGTTTTTTTTCTGTGGTTTTTGGGTCATTTTACAATTTTGTATTTTTTTTGGTCATTCTTTTTGTTTTTCTTCAATTTTTAATTTCTTTTGTTGCTTTTTCTATTTTATTTGAAACTTAATGACAAAAACTTGTCAAGTTCTAATGGATTTTAACCCCAAAAAAATACCTGACCTAAAAAAAAAAAGGTGTTTTACACACTTTTCACCTCATTTCAACCATTATTTACTGTATGTTTTATTTATTATGTTTTAAACATTTTTATTTTCTTTACTTCCATTTATCAAGTTGTAAAACAAGTTTTTGTTCACTGATCACCATTCCCATAAAAAAAAAGTTGTTTCATGCAACTTATGTCACTTCAATTCCCATTCTTCACTTAACCTTAAAACAAAA
>JAQIXU010001808.1:0-15034 GCA_034701245.1 Strigamia transsilvanica | reverse complement strand
CAGTTAAACTTACAAGCGAGGAGAAATCCCATTTTTGTCCGAGTGTCATTTGTGTGTGAAATCCGAGATCGCGACAATAATAACAGACAAGTGTTTGTGTTTAAATTTGTAATGCGAACAACAGGATTTTAATTGACCCAGATTATTTTTGACTCGGTCAAAAACTATCCTCGTAAAATAACGATTGGTCGAAAATAATTATGTTTGGGTTGACGCTTTTCCTGGGGAAAGAATTCAGGCCAAAAATAATCCCACTTACAAAAACTAACTTAAAAAAATACAATAAAAGATTAATAGTAATTTGGAAATGTCTTTGATGCATCTTAAATAGTTCTTCACTAAACTAGTCGAAGAGAGGTACAACGCGGGGTTTGTCACAGCCATCATCACAAATGCGAGGCCGGTAGAAGTTTCCGCGGCCGAAGTCGTCCCGTCATCTGCTCACATCATACCAGCTGTGCGTGTTGGGTTAGCCGTCCGCGACAGTCGTGCGTTCCGCGTTAGGCTTGCCTGCATCCGCCGCATCATCCGTGCCCACATCAGCCGTGCTGCATCCGCCGTTTGAACCATGCCAGCCCCGCTGGTTAGGTTAGGTTAGGTTAGTCCTGTTGGGAAAAAAGTTAATTATAACACAGTCCTAACCTTAACTAAGAAAACATGGCCATCTAAACTAGCTAAAGTGTGTTTTTGTGGCTTCAGTGATGTCTTCGCAGGCTGCAGGTGAAGCTGAAACTTAATGTTAATTAGAATTCCATGATTTTGTCTAGTCTTAGCATCTCTACGCTAACACCAGACAAAACCATGGCACCACACTTGCACTGACCACTCAGGTGATCTTCACAGCCTGCACAGCGAGATGGACACCTTGGTCCTATCTTGTCGTCTTGGATGGAAGTTGCTGTTTCTTCATGATCCTTCTTGTTTCTTCGTGTAAAGAGTGTTCACTTTTGTGCTAACTCTTGTATATTTTATCTTGTTGACACAACACTTGGGAGGATGGCCTATAAAATCCTAAACATGTCTGAGGTTGGATTTCATCCCACGGGACCTGACCTAATGCCAGTGTCACCAGAAGCAAATAACTAGTATTTGCTTTTGGTCCGACCTCAGCTAAAGGATCCTAAGCTATATTTTTCTGAATAGAAATAATTTTCATCATTTCAATTCAGAAATTACAATCCTAGCTAATCATGTGAATTATTGTCATCAATTATACAGTATTATTGAAAAAGAATTTTTAACCTAATATTCTAAACACAGGGCCATCAAAAACATATGAAAACCTTTATACCACTAGATGTCTTCAGTGTTGGCTTCACAGGTCGCATTGGCGTAAACCTGCAAAAGCAAAACCTGAACCTTTTTGGCCAGCACCTAACCCTTCTAACGGGTCTCCCTTCTAACGGGCTAAAACTAAGACACCTGAAAAAAAAGCCTAACTATAGCTGACCAAATTAACTAACTCATACCTTAAAAACCCACTGCAACATTACGACCTGCATCCTGAATATTTTTTGAGCTGTAAAATACAAGAAAAAGATCACCAAATTAATAATATCACCAATAATAAATATATATATGCAAACAATGATTTTTCAGGTGCAGTACCAATCCAGCCTTTTTATTTGCTGGCCTTTATGTTTTCAGCATTTTTTTGTTTTAAAGTTATGTTCTGGCATTTTTCTGGTCTAGCATTTTTAATAAATTATAAATATGGGGTGAAAATGAAAGAGCTTGGTCTTAAAAACGCTGGCAAACCCCTGACATATTTTAATTTCAGGATTTTTTTCTAGCGTTTTTTGTTATAGCGTTTTTATGCTATAACAAAAAAAAGAAAAAAAAAGCAGTTGTTGTAGCGTTTTTATGTCGCACTGACGTTGCATTAATGTTGCATTTTGTTTGTTTTTGGTTGGTTTTATTGGTTTTAGTTGGTTTTATTTGTTTTTAGCTGGTTTTTGTTGGTTGTTGGTTGGTTTTATTGGTTTTTATTGGTTTTTAGTTGGTTTTTATTGGTTTTTAGTTGGTTTTTATTGGTTTGTTGGTTGTTATCGATTTTCAGTTAATTTTCACCGATTTTTATTGATTTTTAGTTGATTCTTGTTGGTTGATTCTTTCTGATGTTTATCGATTTTCAGTTAATTTTCACCGATTTTTATCGATTTTTAGTCGATTCTTTCTGATGTTTATTTATTTATTTATTTATTTATTTATTTATTGATTTTTAGTTGATTCTTTCTGATGTTTATCGATTTTCAGTTAATTTTCACCGAATTTTATCGATTTTTAGTCGATTCTTTCTGATGTTTATTTATTTATTTATTTATTTATTTATCTATTTATTAATTTTTAGTTGATTCTTTCTGATGTTTATTGATTTTTAGTTGATTCTTTCTGATGTTTATTAATTTTTAGTTAATTCTTTTTGATGTTTATTGATTTTTAGTTGATTTGTAATGATTTTTATCGCTTATAAGTCGATTTGTATTCGTTTTTGGTTGATTTTTACTGACTTTTGTTGATATTTATTGCCTTTTATTGATTTTCAGCTGTTTTTTCTTGATTTTTATTTGGCTCTTCTCGAGTTTGAGTTGATTCTTCTTGATATTTAATTGAATGTTTTATTTTTATCGATTATAAGTCGATTTGTATTGTTTTTTAGTTGATTTTTACTGACTTTTTTATTTTTATGGATTTTTAGTTGATTTTTACTGGTTTTTATTTAATTTTTAGTTGATTCCTACTCATTTTTACTGGCTTTTAGTTGATTTTTATCGATTTTTACCTATTTTTATCGATTTCTAGATGATTGTTAAAAAAACACTGCACTAAAAAAACGCTGCATTAAAAAACCCTATTATTATTTATTAATTAAATTAAATTAAATTAAATTAAATACATGAATGAATAAATCGCTGAACCTAAAAAAGGCTGGGAAAAAAAAGACTGGCACATAAAACGCCTAAAACGAGAAAATCAAAACACCAAAAAAAAAAAAGACTGAAAATAAAAGGGCTGGATCATTAAAACTCTGGGAAACCACTGACCCGAATTAACGACTCAAATATTAACAAGAAAAATATCAAATCAAACTTACTGCCACTTCTAATCCCTCCGAATTGAAAAACCCGCGCAAAAAACTGGTCGTAAATTGGTAATAATCGACCGGCTGCAATCGCAAAAATTCTAAAAACAAAAAAAAAATTAATAAACTGATTTATTTCCGTTAAAATATGTGGAATTAAATTCGGATACTCACCGATTGGGAAAGAAATTCTTTTGTTGATCGGCAGTTTCTTCATTCGCCGTCATATTTCTAAATTACCTAAAAAATTAAAAAAAATAAAATAAAATTCAATAAATTCATAAATACTTATTTGGTGCCAATCAGTTTGTAAACTCATGACATTTGTACCATTTGAATATGCCTCTTTTAAGTTTTTAGTATTTTATTTCAGTTTACAGCGGTAAATGGTTCAAAATTCAAATGCGAGCGGACGACTTGGAAAACTGTCATCGTTTGCGAGCAGACGACGATATTTCGTTTTTTCACGTTTTGTTTGTTTTATACTTGCGATCGGTTTTCGAAAATATATTTGTGTCCAAATATAGTCAAATTGCTGGCGATCGATGTTCGTGAACATCGAAATTGTGACAATACTGCGATTTACAGTACGGCTTTGAATTTGACCCTTTGTTTAATGGTAAACAACAAGTACGTGAGATCGCAAACAAATTCGATTAATTTCGAAAATACTTTTGAAAACCTTCGCATTTTACTCAATTTGAACCGGAATATGCTATATTTCATTGCTAGCTTACCTTTTTCTGCAGATTTTAAGTTATTTCGGTAAAAACAAAATTAATTATCGCTGCAGCGAAGCAGACGCTGTTTCCCTCTCAAAAAAACGACGCCGTCTCCTAGCGGTTAAAATCCGAACTCAGTTCAAACCGTCTTACTGTACGGCATCTACTATCTAGTATCATACACATAACTCTTGTTATTATCTTAACGAAATTATTTGTGTGTCGGAATGGAAACTTTATTTTAGTTGCAATTGGAAATAAATACTGTATAAAGTATTGAAAATTATAAATTCTTTAAAATTCTGAGTAAATGTACGATAAACTTTACACAGCGTCCACCAGGTGCTGACAGATAAACAGCGCAAATTTTTAAATAAAATCAAACTTTTATTTTTACATGAAAAAATCTTTTTATTTAAACATTAATCAATAAAAAATGTACCTAGTGCTTCAGCATTTCACGAATTTGCACCAGCCTAAACACAGCCCAACAAAGTTTAAAATGTCAACACTAGTTGTCACAGAAACCAACTAAAAACAATAACCTTAAATTGGCACAATTTTCAATAAAAGTTTAATTGCAAATAAATAAACTTGCGCAAAAAGACAATAATAATAAGTTATCAATAATAAAATTTATTACGCCATATTACACGTGATCTGCATGCAACACCATTGGATCTTAAAACCGGAAGTCGGTTGTTTCGCTCGTCGTTAGTATCGCCGACATCCTTTCGCTGATTTCGAGTAGTTACGACTTCAGGAGATATTATTCAATAGAAGCAGGTAACAAAATCTATATTCCACTCTAAATCACCGCAAAATCTAAATCAATTTAATATCGCTAAATTTAACAATTTGCATTTTCTGCGCAGATTTGTCACGACGCAAGAAAACGACCTCAAAAACCCCGAATTTTGCTCAATTCACCGGCAAGTCAATGGAAACACCAGGTAACTCCTTAATTCATTAAAAAAAACCAAACAAAATATTTTAAAAAGTTTAAAAACGTCTAATTCGGCACACTCGTTTTAGTTGCCGAAAATCCCGCGAGCGGCGCCCTGCAACCCGAAGAAATGGCCGACCTTCTCGACGAACAAAAAGATGCGCTCATCACCAACCTAAACATACTGAGGAAAAGCGCGACGCACACCGACGTGACCATCGAATGCAAAGACGGCCAACTGCACGCGCACAAATGCGTCCTCACGAGCAAAAACCAATACTTCGACGCCATGTTCCAGTCCCCGATGTTGGAGTCGAAAACCAACAAAATTGTGTTCAAACAATCGTCCGCGGCCATCGAAGTCATCCTGGCGTTCGTATACGCCGAATCGCAGCCGGCGAGTCTCCTCGACGACCCCAAACTGCTCCTGGAGGTGATCGAAACGTCGCACATGTTCCAGATCACAAAATTATTCAAATTCTACTGGAAATCGTTGGTCCACACCGTGAATTCGAAGAACCTGCTCGAAATTTGGAATTTGGCGACGAAATTCGAAGAATGCGAAACGTTGACGCGAATTTTGGACTTCGTGCGCGACAACATGGGCTTGATACCCAAAGAAATCGTTCAGAAATTCGCGGAACCTCAAATCCGAGCGTTTTTCAAGCACGTCGAGCATGCACGCCCGAAGAACGAATTAGTCGACCTTTTATTGCGATGGGGGGCCGCGAATCTGAGGCTCCGCAAAGATGTAGTGGTCGAATTGGTGTCGAGTGTCGACTTAAACGCGTTGACGTGCGCGTTTGTCGGCGGGCTGTTGGACGATAACGTTCTGGACGAGTACCCGCCGGCTTTCAAGGACCGTTTCGTCAAACAGGCGGTCGTGAAACTGTCATTCTCGCCCGATTTCAAGCTGAAAATGACGCATTTGGTCGTGGACGATTTCTCGGGCGAGAGCAAGCGCGTCGCGTACGACGAGCAGAGCGACAGCTGGGACAAGATGGAGAACCTGACGCTGAAGCGGCGTCACTGCGCGAACTGGCAACCAATTTTGAGCGCGAAAGGCGAATTGTTTTATTACGGGATGAGCAAAAATCAAAAATTCGTCGTTTACGACCCCGTGGTGGACAAACATCATTTCGGGCCGCGCTCGAGCAACGTGGTCGTGTCGGGTTTTCTGGACGGCAGCGAGATCTATTTTCGCGAGCGGAATTTATGCTTCGCGGCTTTCAATTTCGCCACTAGGAAATGGAAGAAGTTGCGCTTCGATACGAAGGCGTGCGGTGTAATAGTTCTGGTTGCGAATGGCAAGATTTATTTTAATTCGAGTTCGGTTAAGGCGAATCGGGTTCGAGTGTACGATATGGCGGCCGCGAGTTGGCGGGAGGTGGTGAAACCTGCTACGGAAATGGTGAATGTGAGGTGCAAGTGTTTGTCAAGTAACTGCAAAGGTAAATTGTATTTTATTAAGGAGAAGAGTTTGTTTGTTTGGAGCGGGAAGAGCGGTGAGTGGTGCGAGAAAGTGGTACCGTTGGTTGGTGATCGAGTGGCGGTGGTTGCGAGTTGCGATTTTGATTTGATTGTGTTTCGGGAGAGCGTTGGATCGGGTTTGTGGTTGTATTATGTGCTGTGCGAGCGGTGGTTTAAGTTGCCGGTGTCGATTTTGGATATTTGGCAGAAATCGTGGTTTGATATGAGCTTGAGTTTTTGAAAACTGGATGTTTGGTTGGATTTGTTGGTATGGGAGAAGGTGCCAAAGAGGCTCATATTTCGTTACCGCTGGTAGAATTTTTATGGAAATTAGTATGATATAGAAATGAAAAGAAAAATATACAGAGGTATTGTACTAATTGTGTTTTTTTTTTGTAGTTTTTAAAAATAAAAAGTAGTTTAAAATGATGCAACTTGCACATTCAAAATCCGATATTTATATTTGTATGTATTTGTCCCCAAAAACACCAATTTTCTTCTGCATCTACATTTTAAAAGCATCAAACTTAAATCGTATCATATATGTCAGCGGTTCCCAGTTCTTTTAAGATGGTGTACTTGTTAGTAGAGTACGATTCGGATACGACGCAAAATATTGTTGTCATTATTAATTCATCACTTATCGCGTACTTGTACGTGTACCACAGTCTGATATATGTACTAGGCTTTGACCTGTACCTGCAATCGGCCTACATATATGCTTCGGGCAGGTCACTAGATGGCTGTCAGTGTACTCATGATAGTGCTTGTTTTCATCACCAGGTGCTTCGCATGTACCCCAGAAATCACACCTGCCAGCAGCTTATATCAAAGACTTCGGTTTTCATTTTAACAAAAAATAACACATGATGTAAAACATTGAGGCCATGATTGGGACAGATTGGATCAGAACAAACATTTTTAAAATGAATAATTGCCCCGATCATTTCTGGGGTACTTGTGAGGCATCTGATGGTGAAAACATGCTCTATCAGAGGACACGTTATCAAATTTGTCGAAATTCGAAATTCCGCAAAATGTATTCCCCTTTTGCCAAATTTGGATATTTTGAGTCTTGTTTCAACAAAAAAATTTCATGTGGAAAATAGCAAAAGACTTTCAATGCCACAATCAGCCAGAAAATTTGTGTGCTAATACGAAAAAATAAAAACTCTTTGGTTCGGACCAGAGAGCGTTACATTCTCTGAACCATACAAACTTCTGGAACCTGTTCTATGTCTGGTTAGACTATATGTTAATTTAGGATTTAAACAAAAAAAAAAATACAAAACGATACATTTCCGCAATAAATGTGTAATCCCAGAAAATTGGTTTTGTTGATTTCTGGGTTAAATTTGGCTCGACCTTTAGCGATGTTTAAACAAACCGATAAAAATATCAATAAGATATCAACTTTTTTTAATGTGAAAGTTGAATTATGGCCAATCAGTAAAATCTCTGAAAATGAAAATTTAAAAAAAAAATGCATTGATAAGCGCTTCCTGGAATGCCGTATGAATTTTGATTTGGTTTGTTCTTATCCTGGCATATCGTATCATTATGTAATTACAAATAATATCATTATTACATCAGTTTCATTTTCACTTGTGTATGCACATTGACACATCCGATGACCGTAAACCTTCAGTGAAATATGTATGCTTACATTTTACCTCTCCTTATGACGTTTTCATCAACATCTGGTCATCCGTGTAACGAGATTTGTTGCTACCACGAAGGGATAACGGAATGTCTTCTCAATGGAACGGGTTTCGAAGCGTTAAACCAAATAGCAACCAATGTCACAAAATTGCAAATCACAAGTAACAATCTTGGAGTTCTGGAACAACCATATTTCAAAGACTTTATTCACTTACAAGAACTTGTTTTGGACTTCAATATGATAAGGACAGTCAACTATTCTGCATTTGAAGGACTAATACGCCTAGAAAAAATCGTACTGGCTCACAATGAGATAACAAGACTAGAAGACAAAGTGTTTACCCATTGTCCCATGTTGAAAAACATTGAGTTAAGTTACAATCACAATTTGGAACTACGAGGAGTCATTGGAGCATTGAAGGAACTACGCATTGAAAAACTGATTTTATCTCGCATAGAATCAGTTACAGAGATCAGCAAAAGTGATTTTCTATCTTTGGCTGGTTCACAGCTCAAGGAACTGGATTTGAGTTGGTGCAGCATAGAAGAGATAGAGAAAGGTGCATTTGCAGTGTTGAGTAGCTTGGAACGCCTCAGTTTGAGTGGAAATAAGCTGAATGATGGAGACCTGAGTAACGCCTTTTTCAACATATCATCCACACTTATTCATCTGGACTTATCTGAGTTGCAGCTAACAGATATCCCATTGAGAAGTTTGGAATTGCTGTCATCGACAAGGCTTAGGCAGCTCGATTTAGGAGGGAATTTGTTTACAAGGATCATCCAGTTCCCACAATTGCCTTATCTTGAGCAATTGTATCTGAAGGACAATCGATTAAGTTCGTTTTATACAAGAGTCATAATGCAGAATCTGACTAATTTGTGGGAACTAAATTTAAGCAACAATTTAATTCGGTAGCGTAAATGTTTATTTTAATGAAGTGAGTAAAAGAGTTGGAGTCTGCGAAGTGCGTCTGGGTTTTGATGTTCCTTCTGCTGGTGTATGTTGTTTAAAAACGTGCCAAAACACAAATGTTTAAACTGTAGCATTTTTGCAAATCAGAATTTGTGTTTTGTCATTTTTTCCTACTTTACTCACTTCATGACTCAGGGCACCTTCAAACATTTTTGGGTGTGACTGTTTGTTGTGTGTGTTGTTGATGTAGCCATTTGTATGATAGAATGATACGAGTTGTTAAAGTGTGTTTAGCCGTTCACATGTGGATGCATAAATACTAGACGTGGGTAAATTGGGACAGAAACGACTCACTTTGCTGGCCATTCACGGTTTCGGTTTAAAATTTTATTCAATATTGGTTGGGCCGGTTGAGAACTGTTGAGAACGTTGTCCCATAGATCACGGCTTGCATGGCCTTTCCTAGTGCTTTCGTAAACCTATTGCTCATATTCGTGACTGAATTTTTGAAATCCAGATTATTTAATGCTTGCTTTATTCTCACAGGTATATCGATGTTTCTATTCCTATTGTACCACAAAAGCAAGCATTATCCATACCGAGATCAACTAAGCTGACGCATTTACATCTTCACAGGAATAAGTTAACATGCAAGCTTGTGCATGAGTATTTAAGTCACTTGACCAGTCTCAGCTACTTGGATCTGTCTCGCAACTGCTTATGCGACATTTCACTAATTGTTGTGAAATTATCGCCAACAATAACCCATTTGAACCTAACAAGAAATGGGATTGAGTCATGGAGCAAACCACTAAACCTGAAGAACTTGAAGACACTTTTACTCCACGAGAACTCTCTGAATATCATTACGGATCAAATGTTGCAAGATTTTGGGAATTTAGCAACCCTGGATGTGTCTAAAAACCCATTTGATTGTGACCACTGTAATGTTGGTGAATTTGGCCAGTTGTTGAATAACACAGACATCACAATTCAGAACAAGGACCAAGTGAAGTGCGAAAAGCCAGAAGAACTTTATGGCATTGAAGTTATACACACAACAATGCCAGAATATTGTCAGTCTGAAACAGAACGCGTTGTGGAATTTCTTGCCACCTGTGGGTCGCTTATAATCATTTTTGGTGTTGTGGTTTACCACTTTCGATGGCACATACGCTACTATTGGTGGCGTTACGTGGTGAATTCGAAAAAGAAGCCACATAAATATTGTTGGTGGCACAATGTAATCACAATCCACAGTACAAGTGCTATAGACTGGATTACAAAAGAGATGAGACCCAATTTAAGTTACCTGAAAGGAAATCTGAATATAGCGTTGGTCGGTGAATTGCCAGCAGGCGAAGATTATATTGACAATACGACAGCGGCAATAGAAAATAGTGATACAATAATTTTGCTTTTGGATAATGAATTTTTGGCAGATAGTATGTGTCTATTTGAGTTGAATTATGCAAATTTCCATGTAATTGACAGCAGGAGCAAAAAGGGATTGATTTTTATTGTACTGGAAGATTTTGAAAACGATTCACCAAAACTGAAATACCTCATGGAAACTAGGCATTGCTTAAAGTGGACTGACAGTGAGCACAAAAGAGATCCAAAGGTGTTTTGGGCAAAGTTGAAATACTATTTAGAGAAACCACAAAAGCCCATACCGAAAGGAGTCATCCCACTTCATGTGTTTGTTTAACTACTATAGAGTACATCCAATGTTAATTTGATCATAGAAATCAATTGATTTGATAAACTTTTTCTGTAAATCTTCCATTTCTAATGCAATAAATTTTTTTAAATGACAAGATGCCACACGGATGTGACTTGGGAACCCAAAATTCAGGAAACCTGGAAGTTTTATTATACGTATATAATTTTTTTATTTACTTCTGATTAAACATTTGATGAAATTACTAAGCGACTTCAGCATGCAAAATCAGTTGTGGGGTTACCATTTGCTACATGGCAGTCATGGCTCTCTCTTGGCTCTTACTTTATTAAGATGATTTTGTTGCTCACTTCAACTGCATTTCAGCATTGGACCATTTTACGACTAACAAAACCAGTCTAAATGTATATTTTGATTCCACTTTTCAACTTTGATTTCTGGAATATTTTTATTTCATTTCTTAATTCGTTGTGAGATCATTCGTCAATTTATTACAAAGAAAAAATGATGTATAAACACATGTAAAAATGGATTGGATTTATGTGTTGGCGCAAGACGTAGACTTTTCAGCGGATGTTTTGATAAGATGATGAACCTAATTGGACGAAAGTAATTCCAGTATTTTCGTGGTTACTTTTGGCAAACGATATTTTTAAAAATCCTTACAATTTTTTTACTTTTTGGTTTGGTGAGTAAACCACTAACGACACGGTATAATAGAAACAATAAAATCCCACTTCCAATACTTATGAGCAAATAGCATATAATGTGGTACAGTTTCTGCGGTCTGGCAAACGTTTTATTATAATTCTCTACAAACTCGGGGGTCCATTCGGCGTTCTAATAGCAAGTTGGAAATAAAAAACAATATTTTTAGAGTTATACACGACAGTAGTAATTAACAAACCTCATCCATCCAGAAAATTGGGAAAACCAATTTAGGAAAATTTTTGTATAGTCTGAAAATTTAAAAAATTAGAAATCATAAATGGAAAGAAAAGTGGTGAAATTTTACTTACGAAATATGAGAAACAGGTCGAACAGCTAGATTCAATTGAACTCTTTTGTGGGCTCTTATAGCTACACCAAAAAGCTAAATCGGGAAGAATAGAACATTGTATTACCGTACTCTGCTTTGGTGGGGGATGTATAAATGGACTCGGTGCCAGGGTTAGACTGGTGGCCCGACCTATCCAGACACCCCGGCCCGTCTTTATACAGCTTTTTGCTAGAATGGACTTGTGTAATTATGGCTAAATTTCGATTTACGGCCTACAGTTTTAGACATGTGGCCAAAAAGCTGTGAAATCCCCTGCGAATGTTTCTCTGATTTTTTTCTATCGATTAGAGACTGTTCACTTTGGAGACCTGCTGTGGATATTCTGTATAACGATACAGAATTTTGCTTTGCGGCCGACTTTCAAAGAAAGTATCTCGGCCATATAGCGAAGTATGAATGTACTAAATTTGTTTCAGGGGTCGAAGGATGTCTTGTCTACTCCATTTTTCTCTGGCCTTTTCTACCTAACCTGAGTTTATTTTCGGGGGGGAGGGGGGTCTTAGTGCTCCGCTTGATCACCCTGCGAACCTAGCCTTGTCTGTTTTATTATGGATATGCTGCCAACTCTTCAATATAACTTGGAAAATATGTCATCAACAAATGTCCTTTGCAAAGCTTTGCGTAACCTTTGCAAGAAACATGCAGGTTTGATAATCATAGCGACGGGGTCGTATTAGTGATGCATTCACATGGTGGCCAGTTTAGGTTAGGTTAGGTCAGGTTGGTTGACTTCAGGGCCGTTGCTAAATCATGTACCTAGTTCGCTCTAAGCAAGTACCAGTAGTTGGCTTAAGATCCTCCAGCATTGTTTCAAAGCACATTTTGGCTGCAGCTCAAAACTCCAATTGCAAACTTACTGGTTCTACGTCTAAAATGGTCCTGTGTAGTTTTTCGCTTCTATTGAGACCAATTACTGCTTGGTAATGAGTGTCATCAGCTTGGTAAAAATGAGGCAGTGATGCGACCATCGGTGCACCTACGTACAGTAGACAGACCTTGTATTAACGAATGGCTTTGGTTGTTATTGGCACACATTATACCTTGCTGGCACGCTGAAACGTCAAATACTCCAGATTTGAAACAACTTTTGCTTTTATTGCAATAACATTTATTTTCAGGTACAACGTCAGGGGATGCCATCACAGAAGTGGGAAAGCGATAACTATATGCTCTAACTCCATGTATGTACTTCTCATCTTCATATTCCATATGAAAAGACCTTAAATGAGATTGCTGGTATTACCCATTTGGTTCAAAAATACATTTTACAACACATTTTTAGATTTGAATTAATACATTCCAAAATATATTGCTTTTGGGGATTTTAATTATGGTATTCGTGCATTAAATAATGCATTTCATAATAGGATTGAAAATTTATTTTGACAATGCATTTGCAAGTATAAAATTGTAAGAATTTATTTTACATTTTTACTTATTTATATTTGCTAAACAATAAAGCCAAAAGTGGTTTAAAAAATATTCCACACAATGCATTTTCATAATTCATTTGCAATTCTCTAACAGCAGTAGTTTAAAATACATTTAGAACACATTTTATAAAATGTATTTTGACAATGCATTCGTATTTGAAATTTTACACTTAGCAGTATGAATAAGCGCAATGTCGTGCTTGTTCATCTCGCGATGTTTGACGTTAAAAGTTTGCAACTATGTTATATCGACACGTCGATATAACGTAGCGCGACACGTCGGTATGATGTGGCGCGACATATTATACAGACATGTCGCTCCAAAGTAGTAGTTCTCTCCACGTAGAAAATGAAAATGCACAATTTGGATATTCCTAAACAGGGGGGCGGGCATTTTGAGTTTTTTGGTTTTCATTCAGTTTATGTTTGAGTATTTCACGTCATTCACAAAACCGCGTTGGATGTTTTGGGTTATTTTTGTGGTTTTTTTGGAGCGCGACGTCGCGCTTATTCATGTCGCGCTTGGAATAGAGAGCCAAATAATAGTATTGTGTAATGCATATTATGGAACATTCTATAACATGTATTCTCAAGTGTATTGTGAAACTTCATATATTTTTAAATATATTACAATTTTAATACAATTGCAATGTATTTTTGAACCATATGGGTAATGATATTACTAATCTTTTTCTTTTTTTGTAATTTCATACCTGCAAAAGTCAGCCTGAAACACTTCTAGGGGCTCAAGTTGTTTGAGAAAAGGTCTAAATTGTGCACCATCTGAGCAGACAGTAAAATGATTAGTTTGTAAGCTATTTGATATTTGATCAGATTACTTGTTCCATTTAGCATATTGCAGTATTTAGAACCCCACCAGTTGAGAGAGCTGAAAATCAATTTGAAATTTCAATTTTATAATATATAATTAATATAAAAGGAAATTAAACAATTATAGTTATTTCTTTCAGAAAACTTCTATCTGCGTGGGATCAGTTACAGCAGTGCTGATAAGAATTGGAAAAACATATTCTTTTGCTTAAGGTAAAGGATTAAGATCTTGGTTTCAATAAAACAATTACCAAATGTTATTTGAATCTGCTTACCATTTTTTTTACATTTGTAGGATTGCAGGAGGTACTAAATTTCTACTACAATGGTTTTTACATGAACAAAGTGAAATTGATTGATTGAGTGATCGTTTTATTGATTGCAATGCTAACGCCTTGCCAAAGTAAGTGGAGGTTAATCATGTTTATGGTGCGACTATTATTGAACGGCTTAATCTGTGTTTAAGGAGCCCAAGAAGGTATTTTGCATACCGTACCTTAAGTTATTCCATTTGTGCATTTGCAGAAATTTTTCTGGATATTTAATTCCAGCGAAAACTGATTGTTCCGTAGTCACATTTCGCTAGGAAAAATAATTAAGAAATATGAAATTTAGAGGAAAAATAATTTAATTTTAAACATTACGCCATAAAATAATCCAAAAGTTCCATTAGGTAAAATTTTTTTTCCTGATTGTGCTTCCAAATACATCATCAGCTTATCCTGGTATCCTTTGAATGTAATCTCATGCACTGTCCTTGTAACAAATGGCGTTGCATTATATAGGTTTATCATTTGAGGTAGAACTATTAACTGTGCTAAGCTTAGTTTTCCATCTGTTAGCATTGCCAGGCTCTGAAACAGACAACAATAATTACAGTACATCGGATTGGTGACTCTTGTTCGCGCGACAGTTGATCGCGCCAACTTAATCGCGCGGATGCGTGATCGCGCGGACTCTTGATCGCGCGGACTCCAAGTGTCCACTTGATCGCGCGGACACTTGATCGCGCGGACACTTGATCGCGCGGACACTTGAACGCGCTGACACTGTTTAATTCTTGCTGGTTTTATCGCGGTTTTTTTTCTAAATTCGGTTGTTTTTAATAAAATGTTGAATAAATTGATTTTAATAAAATGTTGAATAAATAGCGTCATCTTTTCTCAACACGCAAGCTGTTTTGTTCTCCGACTGCTTCGCCTATCCAGCTGCCTGAAAGCGCCATTTT
>JAQIXU010001807.1:0-15047 GCA_034701245.1 Strigamia transsilvanica | reverse complement strand
CCCTGATTTTTTGCCGCGACTTATAATCGAGGGCGACTTGTAATAGAGGGCGACTTTTATTCGAAGAAATACGGTATGTTGGCCCTCTGTGGACAAAAAGAGTCAAAATTCCAAAATGGCTGCGTGGCGTGCTAGTTTTCGAGTAAGTTTGGATTCTAACGGTAGTTTTGGTATTGATTTTTTGTTTTTCTTAGAAACGACCAGTTTTATCGAAACGATTAGTCGTTTTTATGTAACTGACGGCTTACCGTGGACGAATGCGCCGTCCTCGTTAGAGAAATGTGAATTTATAAAAAAAATAAAAACTTAATAAATTTAATTTTTTGATTTTTAAAATTTCTTTTATTTTTTTTAGGTATAAATCAAGTCGTACTTTTGGGACGAGTTGGCTCAGGGCCTCAGAGTAGAGTCTCCCAAGAAAACCCAGTAACAATCTTCACCACGGCCACTAAGGCACTAACACGACGTATAAAGACGAGAATGGCGATTTCAAGCAAAGGACAGAATGGCATCGAATTTCCGTCTTCAAACCGCACCTGCGAGACAAATCACACAATGTGTACAATTTCCTAAGAAAAGGGTACACCAAAATCAATTTTCATGAGAGTAGTTGTCTAATATCGTTATGTGTTCGCTGTTCGTTTTTTTTTCAAGGCAAAGATGTTTTGTGCAAGGAAAGATCGGAAATGGACAAGTGACAGACCCAACCGGAGTTACTTGCACCACAACGACCGTTTTTGCTGGTAATTTTCATTGATTTGAATAAATCCGATTAGAATATTAATTTTTGTATTTGATTTTCACAGATTAAGTGATTTTCTTCCCAAAGGAAAGTGGGATTGAAGCTGAACAAAGCACTTTTATTGCGGATTACCACAAATTGTCACATCATTTCTTTCATTTTTCTCTGTACAAAGTGTCGGTGCGAGTTTGGCCATGGTACTTATTGGAAGGAAATATTTGAATTATGTTGACAGCAAAATGCCTCCTCCTATTAAAAAGTGAAAGCAATCGTTTTTACACTTATAATTTCAGTTTTTCATCAAAAGCAATGATTTTGACACTTAAATGTGCAGTTTCTTTGTTCAAAAATGCATTGAGAATTGGACACAATCTTCCACCTGTGAAGCAACTGCCATTGGCAGCGCCAAAAGTGGAAAAAACCGCGTCCTGGGGGTCATGTTGTGGTGCATTCCACTTTTCGTTGCTTTTCCCACTTTTGGCTCTGCCAATGGCAGTTGCTTCACTGGTGGAAGATTGTGTTATGTGGCGGCTTGCAAAGGTCACCTTGTTGACGTGTTGTCGTACGTGCACGTGAAAAACTTGACAAAAATGTCCAATTCTCAATGCAAAAATGCATTTTTGAACTAAGAAACTGCACATTCAAGTGTCAAAATCATTGCTTTTGATGAAAAACTAAAATTATAAGTGTTAAAACGATTGCTTTTATGAAAAACTGGATTTAAAAATGCCAAAATGATTGTCTTTTGATAAAAATCTGCGTTTGTACATGTCTAAAACAGCATTTTCATGTCCAAAATTAATATTCAAAACGAAATTAAACTTTTAGAAGAATAATTGCATTGATTTGTGTCGTTGAAAGAATTCTTGTGTTTACTGCAAGTAGCGTAGTTGAATACGTCAATCGAGCGTCCATTTTAGTTTCAAGTTGCCGACAGATGGCGCTAGCAACGGTATGACGTAACCAAAAGTTGAAACCAACAAACTTCATGTCAAGTTGAATAAAAATACACTTTTATTTTATTATGATACAAATTTACGTGTTTTTTGTTTTGTTTTTTGTCTTAAAATCTCGTCGAATCAGTGGAATTAGCTTGTCTATCTACTCGCAAAATATCTTCCTGTTCTAAATGCCCCCAATCGACTTCCTCCGACTTCGAACTGCGTCTTGCAAACTCATCAGTATTGCCGCCTTTCCCGTTCATTTCATCCGAAGCGGTCACTTCCGGTACCGACATCCATTCCTCGTCCGTCTTTTTCGTCCGCGTCAAATCCTGTTGCTTCTTTTTCTTCTTCCTCTTCCTCCTTTTCTTCTTCTCCACATTCTGCTGCGATTTGCTTTCATCTTCCTCGACCCCGCGCTCCAACTCGTCGTATTGACCCTCTTGGACATCATCCTCGTCTCCCCGCTGACCCCAGAAGGGTCTCGGTGCTTGGTATTCATGGTCGAACATCGGCATGTGCAAATGGCGGTGCCTTGGTGGCTCCATCGACCTCATTATGAGCGGTGATCGATTGTGTGTGTACGGCCGGGGGTGCGGGTGGACGAGCAAAGGCGAGCTGCTTTGTTCGGAGGACTGATCGTAATCGTCGTATATGCGGGGCCTCGTGCGGTGAACGAGAGGTTTTTTATGCACTGAGTAAATTGGAAAAGATGCGTCTTCGGCCATTGAAAGTGGAATTTCATCCTCCATTAAATAATCGGTCTTGAAAGCTGTTGGTAAGAATTTGCTTCCTGGTGGCCTCAACGCTTGGGCGACGGCTGGGAAATTGCGGCCCCTGCGATATGGCGGGAGTTCCCTTGAAAAGGATCGAATATTTTATTAGGTTTTTTTTTTTTTTTTTTTTTTTTTTAAGATAAATAAATGATTTGATAGGAGAAATTAAGGTCATTAACACGTCATTTGTACTCACTAATTAGCAAGCATTTCGGTTTCGTGTTAATTAGCATCTAATGTAGGTCAGTTTACGTGTGCATTATTATTAGCTGAACCTGAAGACATGTTAAATAGAGCCGTACAGACCTGGTTACATGTTAATTCGCACTATTTTGGTGTTTCCGTGCTAATAAGCACTGTTTTGGAGTGTTTACGTGTTAATTAGCAGTATTTTGGTGTGTTTACATGTTAATTCGCACTATTTTGGCGAGTTTAGATGTTAATTCTCACTATTTTGGTGTGTTTCCGTGCTAATAAACACTGTTTTGGCGTGTTTACATGTTAATTAGCAATATTTTGGTGTGTTTACATGTTAATTCGCACTATTTTGGCGTGTTTACATGTTAATTCGCACTATTTTGGCGTGTTTACATGTTAATTCGCACTATTTTGGCGTGTTTACATGTTAATTCGCACTATTTTGGCGTAATGGTGTGTTTACATGTTGATTCGCACTATTTTGGCGTGTTTACATGTTAATTCGCACTATTTTGGCGTAATGGTGTGTTTACATGTTAATTCGCACTATTTTGGCGTGTTTAAATGTTAATCAGTGCGTTTGGCCATAAAATTAGCATTGTATAAGTGTATTTACATATGCAATAGAGATCTAAACGAGTGTAAACATGTTTACACTCGTTTTAATGACTTTTCGAATAAACCTAGTACACTTGACCAATATGTATTGACGTAAATCATCACTAAAATTAACTCAAACGAACACATCAAAATTCGGACGTGTTGTTGAAATACATACTTATGTCTGGTGGGCGGACTTGCTATGTAATAATAAGCCGGTTGTTTCGATGGCAAATCTTCCAGATGATGAGGTTTCATCAATAGCCGACTGAGTGATGATGGCAAATGACTGCCAGCGGTCAGTTCTGCGTGGGGCTCGCGAATTACGTGCCGTAAAGACGAAGATAATTGAAGAGGGTGATGCTCGGATTCCATCGCTGGCGAGCGGATAATGAGCGGCGAAGAATAGCCCGTTGCGTGTCTCGAGGTTGGGCTCGCCAAGTAATTCGACGGGCGTCTGCGAACCACAAACATATGGTCATTCGAATGGTACGCCAAAACTGGTGAGACAAGAAGCAGAATCACACGGACATTCATCCTTCCAGTCTGCCTTGTGTGCACTGGTCAAATGTCGCACGTTCTTATGTGTCCTAGGTTGAGTAATAAGAGATAATAAATTTGTTGACGCTCGTTGGATATTTATGTCACTCAGGCAAGGGGACACGAACGATGTAAAAACGCTTTTCCGGGTCCTCGACGAGCTGGCGGACATGCTCCTGACCGGTTCGTAGGTTCCAGGCCACTGGAATGAGTGTCAGGAGGTAGATTTGGTCATTTTCGGGGGCGAAATTGGATAATTTTGGAAGTATTTTGATTTTTTTTTACAAAAAATTTGTTGATTGGGTTTTGGTTTTGGTTGTTTGGATGGATTCGAATGATGTTTTGTTTGTTTGGTTTTAATTGGAGGTCATGAAGAGTGTTCAGGTTGGTTGACCAAGTGAAAATTGACGAAATTTAAAATAATATATTTGGGGTATTTAAAGAAAATTGCGTCTTCCTGGAACTAAATCCGATATTTTGACTCTGTTTTTTATTTATTTTTTTAATTGAGGTATTAAATGTGAATGGGTTATTGAGTTGTGTAGATTTATATATGTAATAAAATAATAAAACAAAACAAAATGTTATTTTTAATGAAAAATGTAAAAAAAAAAAAAAAAAAAATTATTTTTATTTTTATTTTTTTATTTTATTTTTATGGAAGAATTTATTAAATAAATACAAAAAAAAGTGCAAGATTAATCACTTGTAAATATCTCGCCTTACACAAATTTCGTAGAAAACAGTCGATCGTAAAACTTCATGTCTGCAATAATAATTCAATCGAGCTTTGTGTATTGTATTACACATCACTTGATACCGCTAGCAACAGAAAATTATTTCTTCCATTGGACTCACTTCACGTATGAATTCCGTTTTTCATTTTATTTGCTTTCCGGCGCTAACCAAAGACATTTCCCCTCGATTCACATCAAAAGTGAGTACATAACATTACCAAAACAAATATTTTCTAACTTTTAGAATTTAACATTTTTTACCCTCAAAAAAAAAAAAAAAAATTTAATTATCTCAACTTGAATCTTATCAGCCAACTTCGTTACTGTATTCAGCAGCAAATTTAATCAAATGTTTAGAATTTATTACCGTGAACATTTGTAATTAATACGTCGTTCCACTTAAATAGTTCCTCACCTGTGGACTTTAAACCTGAACTCCAGCTCGACTTGATTGGTTGCAGCAGCCAGATCTGAGGTGCTGAAATCGGCGCTAATTCGTTTTCCAGCAAACACAACATTACACAACAAATGAGAAAATTCCACTCCAAAAAGCCATGCACCTTCTTATTGGTCTCTTATTCCTAAGTAAGTCAAATAAAATTTAATTTTTAACATAAAAAAAAAAAAAAAAAAAAAAAAAAAAAATTATTTTATGTTAATTAATTAACATCAGGGCTAATATCAAGTATCCCACTCAAGTGTGCCGATGAGTATTGCCATAACAGGGGAATTTGTCACTACGTGTCAGGTAAAAAAGACGGAATTGAAAAATGCAACTTTTCACGCGCGAAATGACAGAGTAATTTCCTACAGATTACCTGGTCTCGGTGTCATCATTAGAATGTCCATCAGGGTGGATGAGGGGCAAGGATAAATGTTACAGGGTGATTTGGAATGCGAGTCCGCATCACACTGCCCAAGAGGTGTGCAGAGACACGCCGCATGCCGATTTAGCATCGCATCAAGACATTGATCAGTTGAATTTTTTGGCTCCACGCATCATGAATTTAATGAATGCAATGCAGGTGGACAAGGGTAAGATTTGGATTGTCAATTTAGAGAATTTATTTTCATGTTTTGTGTATATTTTCTGTTTGTATATTTTAAAGATAAGAGGCCAGAACTGTGGACGTCATTTTGCAAGGGTTTAGGGTGTGAAAAAGTCAAACCTCCATTTTATAACACTTGTGACTCGACAAATGATAAAAGACACACCGCTTTGCCTCTCTGCACTTTGCCGCTTAATGTTAACCGACGACGCCGTAAACAGTGTAAATGTCCGTTGGGATGGGGAGGTGTCAAGTGCGACGTGGTTCCCAACAATTCAGGTACATTTATCCATTAAAATTAAAATTTAAATTAAAATTAAATTGAAAATTGAAAATTCCGTCATTTTCACTCAATCTACGAATTATGGCAGTGGCGGAACGTCAAACTTCAAACTAGACAATCAATTATTAAATTATAAAAATTAAATATGAAAATTTTGCTTCGTATTGGCAAAATCTCGTTGGTGGGCTCCCTGAAACGCAGAGTTCTGCCACTGAATTATGGCCCACGTCTTTTAACACAAATCTATTTTTACTCGCGTTTTAATCTAACTTGTGTGGAAACCATTTTGAATTTGGTTGTAAAAACAAAAACCAGGTTGCATAAACCAGTTGCTCCGGTGCCGGTCCCGTGAGCAAGCGGCTATCGGTCCGCATCAGGTGCTCTGTGACCATGTAAACGCACTAAGTGAGAGCGATTTACAATTTCGTTCACCATAGTTTGATTTGTTATAAACTTAAAAACCCCATTTAATCTCATACAATCCAAACTGCGTAAAAATTGGGTTCTAGTCTTAGTTCTATCAAAATTATCAAAAACAGAAACTTTGAATTGCATACCATAACTGCAATACCAAAAAATGTCCTTGAAACTGATTGTAATAATTCTATTTTTGCACTAATTTGTTTCTTGCTTTTAAGATACTGATGACTATATGGTTTGCAATGAACTCTCTTGCCATGCTGGTACAAAACTGCAGATAGATTTTGCTGCTTATGGCCATTACCCAGATGTAAAAGTGTGCAAAAACCTACTACCATACAAACAGAAAATAGAACAAACCAAACGTGTCTGCATGGCTCCAAATTCCCTAACAGCGGTTCAATATTGGTAATCAATACAAGAATTTGAGTAAAACCCCTCAAAATATTTCTTCTTCTTCTAATTTCATGAATTTTCACGCTTTTTAGGTGTCAGGGTAAGCAAAGATGTAACATTACTCAGCATCTGCAACCTGGTCCAATTTTAAACACCACGTGTCAAGTTGCAAAGGAAACTTTGATCGTGCGAACATCGTGTAAAACGAGTAAGTAAAAAAAATAAAATTTATACATCCATCGTAAAAGCATATCGAACATTTCACGTTCTAGATCTGGTCCACTGTCCATTAATCGATGGTTCAGGTAAATCGATTCTAGTGGACGGAACTACATGCTGGCACTTAATTCAAAAGGAATTAACATGGAGAGAAGCACTCGACTATTGTTCGATTCATGGAGGAAGTCTTGCTTTTGTGCCACCAGTTGGCAACACAAATACACAGCTTAGAGAGTTCTTGGACGAAATGTCCTTCACATCCTTCAACATTTGGATTGACATAAGCACAGGCAGAGAGAAAGGAACTTCAATAGCAGGACCGTAAGAAATATTTAACTCTCATTATTTTTGTCAGCAAGGAGACATGTGACTAGTTTTAAGTTGAAACACACAACTAATATCGTCCCACATAGCACACAGACCCTGTGATCTTTGTACCAAAACCCAAATCTTGTAATTAGCTCCATGTTTACCAAACAGCAACTGAAATCCTCACTTGGGTATTGCCTCATTCACTAGTGGAGATCCATTCAAAGTCCATTTATGGACAAGACAGCCAGAAACATCCTTGGAAGTTACATCCTTGGATGTTTCAAAGATGACAATAGGCAGATAGCAGATAATGGGACATCCAGCTGACATCTAGAAAATTGAAAAGCCAAGTCTTTCAGATGTCATGTGGATGCCTCTGTGCTATGTGGGATTCATTACAACCACAGACAGAATTGAATAAGTTTTCAAAAAGGAGAGAATGCCACAAGAATGTTTTATTTTGTTGTAAAAATTCTGAATCTTTTGAATGAAGACAAATGTAACAATTTTATAGGCAAACAGAAGATTGTCCTCACTTGCATGTAGATTTGCATGGCGGAAAACTAACACCCCACAAAGTTAAAGAGCATGATAAACTCAAATGTGCTCTTGCTGGTTCAGTCTATCCAGCAGTTTGCACCTTCGCTCCTGAAAATGGTAATCAAATTAGCAATTTAATTTAATTTTAACTGGAGTGTATTCAATGATTATGTTTTGCCAGGTCAATGTCCTAACAATGGGACTCTAATGGAAGATGAAACAACTTGTTATAAAATGATGCATGAACTGAAGTATTGGGGTGAAGCCAAAGCTGAGTGCACAAACTTTGATCAAGGAAGTTTAGTTTCGTACTCAGACAGCAATAAGAAGGTTCTCCTTGAATACTTAAGTCAGCAAATGAGAGAAAGAGTGTTGGATTTTTGGATTGCAGGAGTGTCAAATGATAGCAGAGATGCTAACAAGTATATAATTAAAAATTTACTTTAACGTTAGCATGCGTTGTTTTATAGAAAAGTTGTCCTTTCCTGTAGGATTCCTGAGTCGTGTTCATCAGGACACATGAATAATGACACACAAGTAATTACAACAGAAAAAAAAGTTGAATGTTCCATGCAAACCAAGAAAAAGTTTGCTGTTTGTGCTCTTCCTCCACAACGTAAGCTTATGTACCCTATTTTAAAATGAAACAACAAATCCATATTGGTCTGCTAGAAGATCATCAACTGGCAAAAACTGTCAGACTGATTGGCCAATGAATGATGACATTACCAGGACACAATTAATAGCTGCAAATTGCATCATCAACTGCTTGTTGCAAACAGTCACTCAAATTCAACCAATAAGAGTTTGTTGCTTCATTTGAAAACAATTTAGTTTGATTTGTTTACTGAACACTTTCTTCTTTTGTGTGCAAAAAGCAGCAGATCCACAAGAAGAGGACCAAAGCATCACCACTACAAAATCAAGTGCTTTTATATCCAAGATTTAATTGTAATAGATGTAACATAAATTTCTGTTCTCTTATTTAATTCAGCAGCACCAACCCCCTTCATCCCTTTCACAAACTTGACAATCATCACCAAACCAACTCGCCTGTCACCATCAGCCCAATCAACCCACTCAATGCATTCAACCCAATCAATCTACCTACCATCAACAACAAAAAAATTCTGCAAAGAAAGAATGTTTATTGATGGCAGAGGCATTTCAGTTTGGCCAAAAATTGAAGGTGATACAACCCAAACTGTACCTTGTCCTGGCCAAAATTCAACAGGTAAATTTCAACCAAAATTGTCTAATTTTTTTTAACTCTTCAACAACAATTCCTGTTGCAGGGGTTGCCAAATGGTTTTGCAATGCAACAACACGTGATTTTAGCCCACCATTAGGTCCAAATTGGAGTGAATGCCGCGTATTATCAAATTTACAAGAATTAGTTGAGGTGCTTAATGAAAATAAACTGATTAAAGCAGCAATTAACATGCAACTTCATTTACCCAACAGAAAGAGAAAACGAGCACTAATCCAGATCTGATAGCTCAAGTAGTGTTAGATGAACTTCAGGCAAAGCCGCTTTATGGATCGGATTTAAAGCAAGTCTTGCAATTAGTGGACGAAATGCAGTTGCAGCACGAAGAGGCTTTATCCCTGGTGGAAGATAAACTCGAGACGTCTTTGAACTTCACCGAACTCATCACAGATATAATTGATCAGTTGCTAAGTCAACACAACATTTTTGCATGGTTGGATTACCCGAATGTAAAATTGTTTATTCCCGCTCTAACACCAATTATAAATAATTATTGATTTCCTCAAGGAAACTGAACGAGTTCCAATTTCAACTCAACTACTCACCTCAATGGACACAGCAGGGTTTTCATTAGCGGCAGTTTTATTCAACACTTCAGTTAGCATTGAAAAGAAAGCTGTTGGTAATGTGTTATTAAGGGGTTTCATTAATAGAATGATTCTCGGATTGTGCAGTTTTTCATGAATCGACTTCCTGTATTTAAAAAAAAAAGACACATGGTGAATTTTGTTTAAATTGACGTTGTAGACACTAGGCACATTCATAAAGTCATTTAAACTTGTCTAAATGTAGGATTTTACATGTTAAATTTGACATTTAGACTGGTTTAAAAAATTTAAACCAGTTTAACTGACATTATGAATGCTCCTAGTGTCTTTCGAAACAGAATTTTCAATCTCATTAATTTTTAAAATCAAATCTTCTGAAGCGATGCTTTACTTCTTTTATTGCTGCAAAAGTTTCTTTAGCAGCCATTTTAAAGTGGGAAATGTTCGCAAAACTTGTTGTTTTCAAATGTCAAATTTAACATGATAATGCACACTCGGAAAATCGCCTCTATTAATGAACTCAAAGAATCTTCTTTGTACATACATACACATATAAGTACATATATTTTCTCTTTCAGATTTACTTGTGACCAATATGGAGCCAAAATTTTATGAAGAGAAACCCATCCTTGTTGAATTTGAATCTGAGTCCATTCAAATCCCTTATGCTGTTGTTGCAGACTCCAACCAGACTTCAGTTAAAAGTGTTTTCACCAAGTACAAGAATCTTAGTGTGATTCTACCCAGCAATCACTTGCTGGGAAACCAATTTGATAGATTTAAACTCATTAGTGATGTGATTGGGGCATCATTTGGTTCTGGAAATAAGTCTTTCAAGTTTGAACATGATTATGTCATCATAACAAGCAGACACTTAAGAAAAATCTACCCAACAAGTATTGGCATTTGTGTCTTCTGGAACATGTTGTAAGCACACACTCCCACTCTTTAATTCTATTCAATCAAACCAAATTTGTTGCCAATTCAGAACAGATTATTGGGACACAGAGGGTTGTTTCAACAACATGACTAACCAGACCCACACAATCTGTCACTGCAATCACCTAACCAATTTTGCAGTTCTAATGGATGTAAATGATGTTATCAAAGTGAGTTAGGCATTTGCCAATTGACAAATTAAGTAAGCAATTGATTTTTTTTCTCTTCCTTTGTCTAGCCTGGCAGTATCCACAGTGTGGCTCTCACTTGGATTACAACTGTGGGCTGCAGTTTATCCATTGTATGTCTAAGCATCAGTTGTGTTATTTTTGTTGCATTCAGGTAAACATTTCAACATGCTAGCTCAGCTCACTAACTGCAATTCTTTTCTCATTTCTAATTACACAGAGCTTTATGGAGTCTGAGGAGCACAATTCATTGTAATTTATCTGCTTCCCTAGCAGTTGCTCAGTTAATTCTTCTAGTTGGATTAGACAGGACAGAAAACAGGGTAAATATTTCTTCTTTTCAGCTACAACTGTAGAGAATTAATCCTTGAATCCATCTGGTAAAGATTTTTTGTGCTATTGTGGCTGGTTTACTACATTTCTCTTGGTTGTCATCTTTTGCTTGGGTTGCATTGGAAGGAGTACACATTTATGTGCTTCTTGTCAAAGTGTTTGATACAGCAGAACAGAAAATTTGGCTCTATTACCTTGCAGGATATGGTGATAAATGAATATTTCAGCTGTAAACAGCTATGTAATGATGACTGTTTGCATCCACAGGACTTCCTGCACTCACTGTAGCCATTTCAGCCTCGTGTAAGCCGTCAGGATATGGAACTGACAAATAGTAATGCATTTTTCTGGTCAAAAAAATTATCTCCTAATGCGATTTTTTCCAATGCAGTTGTTGGTTATCAACGGATAATGGATTTCTTTATAGTTTCGCTATGCCAGTGCTGCTTGTCATTTCGGCAAGTAAATTTTAAATCTTCTTTTATTTTCAGTTTGCAGAGGTGGCTTTTTGGTAAGGCCAGGGGCTTCCTAATTTTGGGGGCCTCAGGTTGTGGCAAATGAAATGTCTGAAATTTGTAGATAAAATCTGTAAATCTGTAAAAATGAGAACCCTTGGTAAATTTTTTCAAAATTTTGACAATTTCGCCACAATTTTCACAAATTTTCACAAATTTCGACAATTTTCGACCAATACCAACAAATTTCGACAATTTTCGACCAATACCAACAAATTTCGACAATTTTCGACCAATACCAACAAATTTCGACAAATTTTCGACAAATTTCACCACATTTTTCACAAATTTTCGACAATTTTCGACAATTCTTGAAAATTTTGATAAAATTCGCCAAAATTTTGACAAAAATGTTGCCAAAACGTCCTTGCCATAACCCTCCGATCCTCTAAGACCGCCTCTACCAGTATAACCAATTAATCACAAGTTTATCTTTTATCTTTTTTCTTTTGCGTCCATATAGTTTAATTGTGTTATTTTTGTGCTCGCCATGAAAGCTGCAGCTTCAGTTAAATGTCAAAGAAACGACTGCATGGTCGAGAAAACAAAGTACAGAGCTTAACCATCTCCCAAATTGATCCATATATTTTAATGCCTTCCCCACATTACCCAAATTAATTCCCAGGTTATGGATCCGACGATCAGCATCATTGATCCCGCTCCTCGGTCTCACATGGCTGTTCGGCTTCATGTACGCAGACGACAATTCAATCATTTTCGCCTATTTTTTCGCCATCTTCAACTCGGCCCAAGTTTGTAAAAAAAAAAAAAAATATAACAACACCAACAACAACCACCAACCAATCCATCACTCCCATTCCAACCAAACATTTCTTTTTCCAGGGTTTGTTTATTTTCGTCTTCCACTGCGCCCGAAACGAAAAAGTGCAGCAAGTGGTCAGCAGATACATCGCACTTCAGCGCGAACGATCGGCCTCTTCTTTCTTTAACAAAGTACCAAAACTCGCAACAAGTTGAACCAAAAACACGAAAAGCCTCTAGAAAATATTTATATTCAGATGCTTTTCCTCGTTCTAGTCCCGTTCAAACTCGTGCACGGCAACGTCAAGCGTGCGGACAACAGCCTCATCCGATGACGCGGGCAATGCGAGCAAAACCATCAGTCGTTCGCTTCAAATTCAAGACGGAATCAAACCCCGTGGTTTGTCACTTGATATGTAACCAAATAAAAGCTCATGCTGTATAAAAACACCTTTCAAATATAATCGCTGTGTGCACACGCTTCGTTTTTATCGCAGCTCGCTGATCAATAAAAACACGAAATTGCGCTTCGTCTTTACTGTATTTTTCCTCGTGGTCGTGTTTGAGCAAAGGCTGCACGTTTGTTGTTGTGTTTGTGTTTGTTTGTGTGTGTGTGCTAGTATTAACGTTTTCTGTTTAAATTTAACAGTTCTGCCGAGTAGATGGCGATTCAAGCTCAATCTCGCAAACCAAGTTAGTCCTTGGCCGAATGATAGAACTCATCTTCGAGGCGTCAGTTTCCGCTTGTTCACGGAGGGATCAGTGTAGAATCAGTCGATTTTTGATTTGTTTTCAACTTCATAATATAGAATCAATAAATTCCATTACTGACACAACTTTTTTTTCCCTTTTTGTTCAGCTGTTATTATTATAGATGAAATCTTGATTCAATATAGACAAATTACCACAACAACAAAAATTGTTCACAGATAGCGCGAAGACCAAAATAAGAGCTGCAAATAAACGTCTTAAAGCAGGAGCGTCGCTTCAAATTTTGGGCCCCCATGCAAAAATATTATTGGACCCCCTCTTCGATTTTTAGGGGCCCAAAAATTCCAACTAAATATAAAATAAAATAAATTAAATTTTTTTTTCTTTAAATTTTTTAAGATTTGGGTCCCAAAAAAAAGCTGCGCAAAGGGCCCCAGACTGTATATACGCCTTTGGGGTCCCAAAAAAGGCTGCGAGAAGGGCCCCAGACCATAAATATGCCTTTGTGGCCCCAAAATTACCACACAAAAAATTTCCCAAAAATAATTTCAAAAATGTTTTTTTTTTTGGGCCTCCTTTACGTCTGGGCCTCCCCCATGCACCGCATGGGCTTGCGGTGTGGTACCTACGCCCCTGCCTCCAAGCCCCGGTAAAATAAAATAAAATAAAATAAAATAAAATAAAATAAATAAAATAAAATAGAACTTTGAACGCACCTATTGTTTTTTCTTTTGATACTTATCTCGAGAAAACCATTTTTGCTTGGGCGCCCCCATAATCATCATTAGCCCAGACAAAAATCCGGTCCCAAATCGTCAAATGACAACAAATTTAACGTGAATTAAATAAATATAAATCACTTCTCAGCCGTGCTAACAACATTACGTTGGAAATCGAATTAAGCAATTGCCATTAATTACATTACCGATTTGCCCATTTACTTTAGTCTTTCTTAACACAGTGCACATCCTTTCCACATGTATTCCAAATGAATATTTCACCGGTTTAGTTACGTTTCAGTTTGATTAGATTACATTGCATTCTGTACTCAAACGTGACTATCAGTCGCACCCAAATGTATTTTTAGATAAAACACTAATAAATGTTGAGCGTATCAGTCAAAATCATTTGACTTGTACAAATGAGTCGTTGGACAACATCATGATCTTTATTCTTATTATTTTGCTGACTTGTATGTATATGTCAACTTAATCACAGGATTATTGTATATTATTACACGTTTTATCGTCTCTAAAGGCGTAAATTCGAGTGTCCTATTAGAGTACAAGAATACGGCTTGCAATGGCATAGGAATTTCCCATCTAGTCTCAGGTAAAAACAATTAATTAATCGAATGACTCGAAAAATTGATATCTTTTAAAATTAGATTACGTCGCTCCGGTGACGTCATTAGAGTGTAAATCAGGATGGATCAAAAGCAAAAAGTACTGCTACAAAGTCATTTGGGATCCACTACCGTTTCAACGCAGTCGCATACGCTGCGCCAGTTACGGTGCGATAGTAGCACCGAAACAAGATGCTGATGAATTGTCATTTTTAGCTCCACAATTAATAGAACTGATGAAAGCATATCAAATTAAAATCGGTTTATATGCTTGCTGCGTGATTAATTAAAAGTTTGATAGTATTATGGCGCTCTTCTTTAAATAAAAACAAAGGTTTATTTAACTTTTGTCACTAAAGGTCTTTTGACGCAATTTGTTTTTATTTAAAGAAGAGCTCCATATAAGTGAGTTTGCGCCACGACACAAAATTGTCAGAAATTTGACTGTCATAAAATTATAATGTAATTATAAATTTATAAAAAGGGTGAAAAAGTTTAGTTTGCACTTCTGCCAATTTTTTGTTATAATTTTATAGTTATGAGTCACTGAATTTAACAGAACAAATTCAACTATCAGAAGAATGAATCCTGTTACATTTTTCAACAAATTTTAAGTAAAATTTAAATCAAATTCAAATTGTTTTACCTTAAATTAAATTATGAGATCAATTAAACTGATGATA
>JAQIXU010001806.1:0-15049 GCA_034701245.1 Strigamia transsilvanica | reverse complement strand
GACTTTTTATAGGCCAATTTTTGTGATTGCAACGTTACATTGGTCTAAAATGTCGATTTTTGGTTTAAAATGTCGATTTTTGATTTAAAAATGTCGATTTTTGATCTAAAAATGTCGATTTTTGATCTAAAAATGTCGATTTTTGATCTAAAAATGCCGATTTTTGATCTAAAAATGTCAATTTTAGATCTAAAAATGTCGATTTTTGATCTACAACGTCAATTTTTGGTTTCAAAATTTTAGTACCGAGAGTACCGATTTCCCGGGAGTACCGGACTTTTTTGTCCCGAGAACCGGAAAATCCAAAATACCGGGGAAAAATAAACCCTACGAGAAATGATCTTTTTCACTCTTCTAGTTTCTAAGCAATTAAACATATATTTATTTACAACTAGATCAGTGCTTAATCTTCAGCTTTGGCTTATGATTCAGTTGAACTCACTTATTTGATGCCAGAGGGCGATTAAACCATAGCAGTCATTCAGTCAATCGACTGACCATAGTTCCCCAGCTCAGTTCCCACAGAGGAAAAGATCTAACCGGAAATGATGTCAGTGAATGTGATGAGAATAAACGGGTAGTTCAATTCAGCCCGGATATATTGTCACTGATGTGATTGTCATTGTTAGTATTGATTTTTGGAATTTTGTTAGAGTATGCGACTTCTTTCCATAACAGACAAATAAAATGTAATTTCTTTGTTTTATTTGCTTTTGCGACGTAAAACGTTATTAATTTTATTTAATTTTAAGCTGGCGCACAGACAAATGAAATGAATAATAAAAATGTAGATTCGTTTAATTTCGTTCATTAATTCAAATTGCTCGTTTAAAAATGTTCCGTTTTAATGGGTTTAACAGTAGTGCTAGATCTATAATTGGCTGACACGAGAAAGAAATCGAATTGTGTCTGTAGTAACATCGATAATCTAATTTTATTTGTGCTTCTGGTTTTAGTACAATCCAATTATGTTTCTTGCAGATAATTATGAAATTTAACAGATGCTCTTTCTCGAATTATATCGAGCTAAGTTGTACGAAGCTTTTATCGTCGTGATCGCTCAACATTTTTATAGATTTTTTTCAGTCAATGACTTTTGATAACACTACATAAAGATGACCATTTGTTTTGATATCGTCCTGCCAGACAAAAGCCGATATACCGTAATTAAACGACTGCTGGTCTCAGAAAGGTAATGCTGGTCATTGGTTTCAATTCAATTCCCATGGCCACTAGAAACTAGCTTTGTTTTGCAATTCTAAGAGACTAGTACTAGTCAATCACAAGTGAAAAAAATTGCTGTATGGAACAATAGAATTGTAGGTAACTTGAATGTAATTTTGATAATTTTATACAATTTTTTTTTTTAGGTAATTTTTAGTAGAAGAAAAATATTTGTTTTGATTAAAATTAAGCAAAAATGTTTATCTATGCGGTTATACGTAATCGAATTATTCCTGTTTATTTAATTTCCAATTACCGTGATTCAACTTTAGGTTTTTTTTTCTTGTTATAATCCAGAATAGTGAATTTTATTAATTATCTTACCTACGATATGGTAAAATTCACCGTATCTAATGTCCTGCATTTTCGTGTTGTACGAGTTCTTTGGATTTTTTTATTATTATTTCAAATTAATGTGATTTAGGGCTTCAAAGTACTTAACGTGTTCCCAAATACGTTTTGAAGTCTGACCCTTCAACGCAATGTAATTTGGACAATTTTTAGCTCGGATTTTTATCAATGTGTGTTTGGCATCATGCTGTGACATTAATATAGTGGACATTGTATACCCTTTAATTCAGTTTCAGATCTAGCAATAAATCTAGCAAAGAGCAAAACATTTCGCTCGCATATTGTAATGTAATGAAACATATATCAGAGGGGAAGTGCTGTGTATATTTTGATGACCATTGCACTTTATATACTTCTTCCGTGAAATCAAAACAGCAATGAAAACTGGAGATTAATATTGACTAATTATAATTAAGCTGAAGCTGAAGCTTAGTAGAAAAGTTACCTAATTTGTAAAATGTTGTAATGTTTTAATAAAAATGAGGGAATTAGCTTGAAAAACAGTGTTTGGAATATTAAATTGCAATTTAAACAGTACGTTGTAATTTAACACAGAATTTTAAATAGAAAATTTAAAAATGTAAATTTTAAATATTTATATTTTAAGAATTAAAACAACTCTATTGATTACTTTACCGAGCAGCATTTACAGGAAACAATTGAATAAATAAAAAATATGTTGACTTTGAATGCGATTAATTTGCTGAGGAAAAAAAGCTGCCAATTACATTTGACGCGAAAAAATATGACGAGTCGTGACAAATAAAAGGAAAAGGGAAATTACGTAAATAAGAAAAAAGTAGTTATAGAAATGGTTTCAACAAAATGCGCTTTTGTGGATGAAAATTGCGTACGAGTAAAAGGTTCTTGTTTCAAGTGCCGAGGTTCCATCAAAGCTCCCTACACACACGAGTTGGTGTTCCCGAGTGGCGGTAAACTTTAATTACGTAGATGGATGTTGCGTATAGGCGAAAACAAAGATTTGCTTTTTTTCTTTATAATTTAAGGTGGAATTGTAAATTAAAGCTGTTAATTTAATGAGTTTGTCCATTCAAACAAGTTGAGATGAATATTTATGCAAGCGGAATAAAAATGTCGAGTGTAATGCTTTTATCTTTGTATTATATTAAAAATAATTTTATTTTTTTGAAACCAAAATGAGAAATGCTGAATTAATGTTGAAGTTTGGTCAATTTTCCAGCATAGAATTTGAAATAACAATTTATTAATTTTTATAAATGTTTTTTCATCTGCGCGCGATGCTTAGTTTCAAACCCGACAACAACAAAACGAAATCTGGATTTTGTTTAATCTTTTGCCCCTTTAGAGCTTTGCTGCGCGTCAAGGAGACAAATTGATATTTTAGTTCAGAAAAACAAAAACTAAATTTTATTGTAAATTATATATTTTTTTTTTGGTTTGGGTTTTCACTTCCAAGAAAATATAATATTCTCGTAATTAACCGTAGGCTTAAAAAAATTATCGACACCAGGTGGCGAGATGTGTAGGCGACATTCATATTAGGTTGCTTGCAGGCTTTGCATACTGTGAATATGGTGCAAATTAAATGTGAAATTTAATTTTAAAACAGAAAAAGAATTCTAATTCTTAAAACATGGAACTTGCATTTCATTTCGTAACTGCACTGCTATTTTCTGTTTCCAGATTTCCATAATGACACTATTGATTCAATTAAAATCCATTTCAAATTCGAGGGTTTTTACACACAGGAAACTCAAAACGGATGAAATTGAACGAAATGTCAACAGTTTTTTATTTGGTAAAAAATGTGTTTGATTGTAAGTTATATCATCAAACTTCTTATCTGGTTTGCTTTGAGAAGAACAAACGGAAGAGCATCGTCAATATTTGTTTATGTAAAAAAATTCAAATTTTGTTTTTAGTGTGTAGCGATATTTGCGTGCCTGCTACAAATTACTTAATCGATATTGATGGACAAAACGATGGCATAAAATTATTGAAGAGGAAAAAAAATTCATTTGTATTAGGAAAATAAAATCAAACTAGAAATAGAGTGGTTAAATTTAAGTTTCCATAGCAACATTCTAGAGTTGATGGTTGCAAGCACTATATTTTTGAGTGACATTTGATTTGGAGAAAGGGGTAATCGATAAATGAGGCTCCAACTTGTCTCTTAATGACGTCACATCGTTAAAAAAAACGAAGGTGGTGTGGCAAAGGCAGGATATAGAAAGAAATCATCTCCAAAAGGGTGGAGTTGAAATTGAAAAGCATTTTCTTTTTGCTAGAAGTAAACTGGAATCAATCGATTCAGTTGGAACATTGACCCGTCATGTGAACACAGTCATTAAAAGAATTCCGCGAATATTGTTTTCCTTTTCGTGAGGTTCGATTGAAAATTGGAGGGAAGTTTGTTTATAATCGTTAAATGTGCGACTATAGTTTCTCGTTTTAAATGTCGATATTAATTCTTTTTATAGCAGGAACAGTGCTAAATCGAGCAGAAAAATATACCTAGGTTTTTGTAATTAAGCAACAACAAAAACAAGTGGAAGAATTTTGAGATTTTACAACAATAAAAATTAAGAAATTTTATAAAAATGAAATCACAATTTGCAATTTTTAAAAATTAAAAGACAAAGTAACAGTCCTAATGAGAATTTAAATGACATATTCACTTGTTTTTAAAAATTATCTTTTCAAAACCCTAAAAAGCTTGATTTCAAGTATCCGTTTTCACCACCGGGTGGCACTTCTTTCATATTCAGCCATTTTTTTTGTGCCAACCAACTTCATCTTACAATATACCACTAAGGAATGTGGATTGAGAAAATGGAGTTGAATGACAGACACTTATTGATTTTCAGTTTGCAAAATTTTCTGATTAGGCTCCATCTTTGCAAGCCCCAAGCTACAAAAAGAGCATTTTTTGCTCTTCCCTAGGAAAAAAAAAAATCCTGCCATCTTGTGACAATACATTAACGTAACTCCACTTCCATATCACGTTCCCATACGGGTAGTTTTCTACAATGCGGGTACAAATATTGGCCCACCCGCGGCACATCGCAAAATTAATTCTTCCCTTTTTTATCGTTAGAAATCTAATTCCTTTTTTGCTGAGGTTTCTGTTCTGTGCACCGAAATGTTCCAATTTAGTTTTGCAGTAAATGATAAAATGACATATACAACGGAAGCGGAAATCGGTTAGTTTTGTTTTTTAAATAAATGATAAGTTTAAAAAAATTAAAAAATTAAAATTACAAAGTCTCCAGTACTAAATATTGTGTTTATTTTTAAAATTAGAACGTATCCTGACCAAATTTACTGATGACTATTGACTTGAAGCTTTTAAGTTTTATTGGACGGAGTTTCAATCTGGCAGCCGCAGCAAGTGAACCCTCAGCCGCATAAAACGATGATCATCGCGACTTGTAAAAGATTTTTTTTTTTTAAAAAAAAAGAAGAAGAAAAAAAGGTCAGATCCTTTAGCTGATACATCTACCTAGATAAATGTTTTCGTTGTGCAAACTAACTGAAAATTGGCAAAGTTTTATAGACGTTTAATAGACTTTTAGCGATTTTGGTTTTATAGTGCAATCATCCCTTTGAAACTTTAATCTGAATTTGGTCACAGAGGAAGGAAAAAAACAATCATCGTAAAAAGGTGTAAGAAATACACAGAATTAAATTTTTGACATCACTCTGATTGCGCTACCGTACCTCTCGCTTCAATACAAACGCTATTGTCTCTTTAAAAAAAAAAACGGAGGAAAAAATCCTTAATGTGCCATTTTGTAGGAAGACGTTCGTATTACGTCAAAAGTAGTTTTGTCAATTTGTTTTTCTTTTGTGTTTTTCCGTTCGGATAGTTCCTTTTTCCTGCACAGTGCGGAGCTTTCGTTCATGTGCTCGAGGTGCATGTGCAGCCATGCACGAAATTGTGGGCAAATACTTGACGCGTGCAGCTTGGCAACTCCCTTTTCCTTTTTCTCGAAAGAGCAGGAATTATGTGAATGTCGCAAGTACATTTTGCATCTTCGTTTACCAAATCCCAAATCCTTATTACCAACGGAACTGTGTGATTTCATTAATTTTATTTTATATATTTAAAATCGACGACATCAATAATAATTCCATTGATCGTGTTTAATTGGATTTCGTTGTAATGAGGTTGGGTCAATTGTGGCATTTTGGACAAATGGTTTTCTGGTCAGAGATCATTTGTAAAACTCACGCTACTAGAAAATTGTTTTCGGATCTGTGATTGAGTTCATGAAGGGTGTCAGTGACGTCACTGATAGCAACTTACAAATATTTTTTTTCTTCTTATTTCTCCCTGATTGAATTGGATTTTCGGGTTAATTCATTTTCCATCGAACCATTTTTCTTTCACTGTCAGTCGATTCGAGTTCGAAGGACAAAAAAAATATATATATATATATATTTCATCGTAAACTGCAAGTTAAAAACATTACATTTTAATATGTATCATCAAAGGGAATTTGTTATTTCTTTACTTTATTTGCTAGAAAGAACATCATTGCTACCATTTTTTTTCTCTTCTTTTTTTCTTTTCTTTTTTCTTCTAGTTTAAAAGCGCACCTACTCACAATTTGATACGACGATATTCCCACATATTTCTATTTTCAATTCAAAGCAAGAACAAAATGGACTTTAAATTTGGCGTGTTTTATGTTTTTAATTAAAATTCTTTACGCGTAACATGGAAAATAATTTTTTGTATATTTAAAATAACTAACATGTGGCGCACATGCGCATAACAATCTTTCATCTCTAATTGTTGTGAAAACAATTGTTGGTTCGTCCAATTCCGCTCGAAGGAACTCTGCCAAATAATTCTTCTTGTAACTATAGCAACTGAATTTACTTGTTTTTCGACGACCTTGTGGATAATAAAAAAAAAAGGGGGTGGAGGAGAAAAGCGAAGGAAAAAACACCACAAAAAAACCAAGAGCGCTTCTAGCGACGAATCAACGAACTAAAAACAATCTCGGATTTTGTTTTGCAGGGGGGAAAAAAACTGGGGCTTCCGTATACCGAACTCATGCTCGTACATAATCATTTGTATGTTATTATGACGAGATTTAACAATACTTGATCACGCAACAGTGGTCTATTTAAACCAAACACAGTTATCGACCGCAAATGCAATTTGACTCTCTCTTTTTCTCGCTCTCCTTTTTCACCTACCCACCCACCTTTTGTTGAAACATAATACGGTCAATTTCAAATTCATGCTAATTTTATGTCGGAAGTAAATGTTTCCATCACGAATCACATAATTACATCAAATATTTCCTTTTCTCGTTCTATTTTTAACAAATTTCAAAAGTATGTTTTAATTAATTATTTTTATTTTCCAATTAGAATTTTTCTGAGAGATATCTAATCCCAAATAATTTGCCAACAAAATGTTTATTAATAATTTCTCGAAATTATTTACTTCGTTGTAACGAATTTGTAAGCTTAATTGACCCATATGGGAAAAGTGACTGAGAAATGAGACAAAATGTAATCGCTAAGACGATTTGGTGACAATTTTTTTCCCCTGCCTTGGAGCTTTAGGGGTTGCCGTCACACAGTGCTATTATTGGCTGGCGAGTCCCGAGTCCCGAGTCGAATTGTAGCGAGGGTCGAGACGTTGTAGTATGGAGAGGTTCCATGAGTAATGATTGTCCGCACTGTGGGATTAGGTGTGATCGCGTCGCTCGCTGTTCACTTGGATTACGCTAATGAAAATTAATTGAGTCTGTTGTGTGCGTCTCTGGTGCGCATGCGGGCCGCGAGTCGTCTTTTCATTGATTTGTGTTTGCTGCTTTTACCGCCAGTCAGCTCAAACGTTGCAGGAGCGCAGGACACATGTGTATCTAGTTTTGTTTATGATGAGTTTAACCTGCGTTTGCCTCTACAGCTAAATACAGACGCCACAAGTGATCTTCATCAACTTGCAAAGAATTATACCTATCAAGAGACGTTTCACGGCTTCCTTAACGTGTGATGTGCGAACCAGAACACGGGACCAATAACTTTGATCCATATCTCAACGCATTTTTCTTCTTTGGAGTTTCGAAGGGAAATAAAAAGAGAAGAATCAGTTATTCACTTACATTGTGGTTGCTTTGAGCTCGTGTGTGTGTGTGTGTTTATGTGTGTGTCAATGGTTTAACGATGTGGTGTTTGGACGTAATTAGATATAAGTTGACAAACGTTGCCAAGATTTGATAACTTACGAACTACTGTACGTGTAGTGGTCAAATGTGGATTGAGTTTCTAACATTTTCCATTTTCTACAGGGCACGGAATGTATCGGAGTGTTCCGGTTTAGGGAAAATACTGGACAAATTTCGTGTCTTTTTTGAAAATTTGAAGTGACGTTCCAGTTCGTCGCGTATATAAATTTTAGCCTTAAACAAACGTTATCTTATGGTGGTCTCAAATATTGGTTGCCAATTAGTAAATGGATGATAATGTCAGAGCGTTTTAAGTTGACTTAAACGAAAAAGGGAGGGGATTAGAAAAGAGTTTCAGCCTTTCAGACTTCAAGAAGACCGATTCTCTCGAGGATAAAACATTTTTACAGCACAATTTCTGCTGTCTTAAGACTCTTAAGTTGATTTAATAAGAAGGAAAAGTTCTAGTAATGATGTTTTAAAAAAAAAATTGAGCATTGGCTTTTATTTATGGCTAAAATAAAGTGTGTTTCATCCGTATTAAGACATCTTTTTGTCATATTTTGCAAAATCTAGTTTTAACAATCACTTATATTCGTTTAAGTTTCGACTAAATCAAATTTCATGCAGTCCCTATTAAGTGGTTAGATTGTGAACAGGTCCTGTAACGTCTCGCGCGCACGCATCAGTCAAATGTGACCTGTGACAGTGTTAAGAAATTCAATTTGTGATAAATAAATGTCAAAAACTTATACTGTAGGTTAGAAGTGTCGATCTCTGATCTCTTTCAAGATGGCTGCTATTCTTCCAATAATCTTCCCAGCACGTTCACCTGCAATCTGGTTACAAAACGTTCTTAAAATGTTGAGGTTTCTGGGATTTGAATGTACGTAAATAATTAACACGCAAAGATTTAAGCGAAGTGACAATATTTATGAAGCTCGTGTAATTAAACATTTATTTTAATATAACAACACTGTTTTACAAATGGTTTGAAACATAAAATCCGACGAAATTACAAAAAGAAAAAGTCACCTTATCGTCGTTTCGATATTTTAAAAAATAATCACTTTTTGTAAATAAAATAAAAATTCTACTTTGAAATTTCGTAGCTCATTATTGACATGAAAGCTGCAACACTTGAGTGGTTATACTCTTTGCTATGTCATTGTGTGTCGAAGACGTAAAAAAAAAAGGAAGTAGGGAGTTTCAAATTTGAAAAACGACCACAGAATCGGAAAATTTCAATACTATTTCAAGTTGAACTGCCGATTGGCATTGCAAAGTATTTTTCTCCCTTTAAAACATTAACAGCGAGATAATAATTTTCTTAATTTTAATTTATCTAGAGCACGAAGTGTACGTTACAATCTTCTCTTAATCAGTTATCGTGTGTAAGATGCCATTAACTTTGTTCTAAAATGAGTTTAGTCATCCAAAACTATGGAAACAAATAAACAAACACTTGACTGCCATTCTAATATTGATACAATAATCTAGGTATAAATATATAGCAGTTCCTTCATTTTACAACGTTGGAGGTCAAGTGTGCTGAGTATTAATCTTGTTACTATTAAACAATAAAATACAAATTATTATTTACGAGACAAAGACAGAGGGATGTTGCTTATGGTGTGCCAAGCTGAACGTCAATAAGTCTTTGAATTACACAGGAATCAAACAAGTGGAGTTGGTGAAAAATGTGAGGCAATTATTTTGTCCACTAAACGGTTAATTGTTTCGGTTTAAAAATGAAAAATTCGTTTTTTTTAAATAATCGCAAAACTTAATTGATTTCTTAGTGTTTTCGCAGTAAATAATACACGTTGAATGCAATTCAGATTTCCAGATAAATAGTGATTTTGATATTGCCTAACTTCAATTAGTAACAAGATTAACGGTCAGTGCGTTTGACCTTTAAAGTTTTCTATTACTCTTTTGAAATGAATGCAAATGCCAATTGTAAACATTTAACGGGTAAAAGTTTATTTAGTTGTGTGCAATCTTACTCTCTGTACGGACTATAAGTGTTTCCGTTTGTCAGAACAATAGTTGTAACTGCAGAGTTTTATTTGTGTTTGACGTAGTGGTTCGCTTCGTCGGTAATGATCATTTCTAGTAGAAATCAGTTGTCTGGGGTCTTCAGGGAAATGAACATGAAACAATGGCGAAATAAAAAGAAAATTGCATTCGCTTGCAAATGAGCACAAGCCACTCAGCTTCGTCGCTTATAGTGTTTGCATCGCAAATTCAAATCGCCTTATACTTTTTCTTGTGCACACACATTTGTCTTGAAGAAGGAGTAGGACGGATCTCAAGCTGTTTGCGAGACAAAAATACGAAAGAAATCGTTCAGGTAATTAACCGCTAATTGGAATCGCTGCATTCTGCCTCGTTATAATAACAAAAATGAAAGGTTTCGTTGAAATAGCAAACCACTGGTGATGAATTCAAGGATCCTCATTTGACGGTCTCTGTGAGCGAAGAAGTGCTTTGATCGCTCGTGCTCGAAGTTCGAGCTCCAATATTTCCATTTGCATTTTGGTTAAATTGCTCGATATGTCCTGACCCGCTTCTGTTTCTTGTGCACATGTGGCGGTAGGTGGAACATCTGCGAAAGAAATAAAACGTGGCGTAAGAATTTGCTTTTCTTTCCCCCTCCTTCGTTTTAATTAGTAAATTTTCGTGTAGGAATGCACATTTTCATCTCTCCTACAACCAAGAATTCTCAATAAAGCATCTAACTTTGACAAAAACCACATCTTTAACCTTTTTATTATACCGGAGTGAACTTTAGGCGTACCACGTTAAAGTTCAGTTGTTGTGCAGTACTCCAACGTAATTTTCTTTACTTATATATATATATCTTTGTATGTGCAAAGTCATTTAGACGAGTGTAAACACATTTAAACTGCTGTCTAAACTGCTTGCCTCGATCTAACTTGAAAAATGTCAACCGATTTAGTCTGTTTTCAGTCGTAGTGGGCATGCGCACTTTATGAATGCATCTAACCGTCTTGTTTAGTGCAACTTATCCTTAAAATTATTTCTCTCATGCCTTGTTCTGTTTTTTTTTTTCCTTTGAAGTCTCATCATTCTGTTCCAGTATTGGATCCAAATGCCCACCAAGTCAAGATGACCGTTTAGTATTTGTTTGATTTATTGGAATCAATAAGGTTATTAAATTTTATATATAGATTTCAATAAAGACAAAGAAAATGTGATCCAGTGGTCATCCCAAAACAGAGAGATGAATCTATCCCAAGGTCGGCTCAGACGTCGTTTTTTCGGGCCCCAGAAATCCCCGCACTTTCAAATTTTGAAAAATTTTCACATTTTTAAATTTTGAGGCACCACTAATAACTCTGTCCCGAGGCCCCGCAAAACCTCCAGCCGGCCCTGCTATCCAGAGCTACTTGTATTGACCTTTGTTATGGTGTTCGTATGTTATAAGTTTTATTTCCATTATTTTCCCATCTCAATATTTAAAGAAATCTTTCTATTTTTTTTACCATTCTTTGTAGGCGCTCGAAATTTCATAGGCTCTAGGAACTGTGCCCAAAGTGCCCAATGGGAAATCCAGCCCTGTGTGCACTGATCAATAACTAGGTTTCATCGGCAATGCTAATAACTTACAATAATGTTCTCAAGTATAATTAGAAAGGACCAGTAATGCTCTTGAGAGAATAACAACCAGGGTAGAACTTTAAAATACCATGCACAATTTTATCCCAAGGCATCTAAGCTGAATAAATGACCCTGTTTTAAATTAGTATTTATGATCCTAAAAAGGAACGTATTTACAATTCAAAACTCCATTAAAACACATGAGACCAAAACCATAATTTGGCACTTTATAGCTCAGTATTATTATTCAAGCAATGCTTAAAGTTATACATGAGCACTGGTATTAAAGATGCAACATTTTTTAAAGGTTGGCAATTGCAGTGGAGTAGTTTTAAAAAGTGAACGATTAGTTACATCGAATCTCATTTGGATGAGTTTCTGTCATTGGAAAAAAAGAAATAAGTGAATTTATCTTCAATCCGAACCAGAAGTCTCGAGAAATTTAGCTGATATACATCTGGAACACCAATCTATAAAATATGAAGCACACACAAAAAATAAAATTGCTAAACAAGAGCATGGATTAAAAATGTTTCTATTTTCAGCGTTTTTATTTTCGTTTATGGGAAAAATGTCAAAACTGTTTCTGTTTTTGAATGTGCGTTATTGTACGGAAATGACAGATTGGCAGTTGTGCACAGATAAAGAATTTTCCAAGTAAAATGTAGTCACGGATTCACCAAGAGTTGTTTTGACGTTTTGCTCTTTAAGCGGATAGCAAGACAAGAGTGGGCGGCAAGAGTTTAAATATATGAAGAAGATGAATGGGGGTTTGTGATTTATTAGAAACATATATGTTTAGTATTAAAAATTGTTAGCATTAAAACTGGATGCTTTCCACCCCAACACCAAAATGTATACATTACATGTAGCCAAGAAGCAGCATTGCAATAACTAGAATTTCACAAATATTTATCCCCAATATGTAATGGAGGAACAAGGTAAGCAGTTTTATCTTTTTATTTTATGTGCAGTGCTTTCGGAAGCGCTTTGCAACACTACAAATTACATTCATTCGCAGCACGAATAAATTGTAAAATGTTTATTTGGCCAAATGCTAATGTTGCTTTCTCAAGTCACCAGCATTCGCTAAAACGGCGGCCAATAAATTACCTGGTTATTACACATTTCCCCAGTCTGATTATGAGTTGGAATTCTAAATAATAATAATAATAAAAAAATGTCGATGTAAAGCAGCTTGGCATCCAACTGACACGGGGCGAGCTTCAAAATCTTTCTTGCTCTCCTCATTCCACCAGGTGGAAGGAGCGACGGATATGCCAATGGGTGCCGTTAGTTTCCTCGAGAATTCTGAGCCAGTTTGAGCGCGCAAAATACGAGGACATAACTGTCAACCCCGTTTGGTTTGAAGGAGCCTTTATTGGGAGTCCCTTCAGAGCGATCTATAATTCTCGTCCACAATATCTTCTCTCTTTCTCTCTCTCTCTCTCTCTCTCTCGCTTTCGTTTTCTCTGGTGCTTCTCGCTTCTGGCCCCCAGAGGGCGGTAAGAAGCAAGGAGAATAATAAAAAAGAAAAACGGAATAAAGACGAAAATAAATTGTTTATCTGCTGACAATTTTTATCGGCTTCAAACGCGACTAAAGGGACTTTATACGACACGCTCTGACTTATAATTAGCATTAGTTTATATTAGAGTTTCTTAATTCTGTGGAGAGGACGGGAAGATTGAAAACGATACATTTTGCTGAGGCCGCTTAAGAGCTTTAAATTAACCAGCCCTTGGAACTTGGAGAAGTAACCATCAATTCTTACCGCGGCAGAAACAAGGTAAATAGAAGCAAAGGCTTTGGGAAAAAGTTATTAGTGGGACCCCAAAATATTTCTAATAGAAAATTATCAATTATCAATCTGGGGCCCGCAAAACCGACGTCTGAGCCGGCCCTTAATAGAAAAATCCATTCTCGTCAATTCTGTTTTGCATTGTTAATAGTTTGCAGCGTTTTTGCAACGTAATTAATTTAATTTGTTTGCGACACGAAATATCTCCAGATCCATATTTTTATACAGAGGGCAAATGAAGGGTATACGGAAGAAATGTCTCATTGTTTTTTCTTTCTATTTAATCACAAATTTTTGTTGTTAAAATGTGGATAATTAGCATTCTAGGGAACAACAAAGCTGTATACAAACTTTCTCATAACATATTTGTACATGTTATTCACGTTTGAATGAGACAACAATGGGAGAGAAAGAGAGAGCTGTTATTGACAGGTGAATAAAGACAGAAATTTTGGCAGGCAATGAAAGAGTAATGTTTAAGTGGAACAGCATTGCTGTAATATCATTGCTTGTGTGAATGGTCTCAATTTTAAAAATTGCACTGCATTAAAATTAATCATCATTTAGCCTACTTATGTGAGCTGGGATCATCGGCTTCTAGCTTCAACAACACTTCTGTTATAACACGTCACTTGTTTATTTATGGGGCGTTTTTAAAGCGAATATTTGTGTCATTCAAACAACAATGAGTTAGATGGAATAAATAATAGGCGCATTCATAAAATCATTTAAACTTGTTTAAATTTTTTAAACCAGTCTAAATGTAAGATTTTACATGTTAGATTTGACATTTATAAGACTGGTTTAAAAAATTTAAACGAGTTTAAACGAGTTTATGAATGCGCCTAGTAAGTAAGTTTAGGAAGAAAAAATTTTGAAGTTTGAAGATATGATCAATGCATTATGGAAATTAAAAATACGTACCTGCAAGTAACATTTCTACGTCCTCGGATTCTGGGAAAAGATCTAAAGCTTCTGTTTGATCTGCTTCAGGAAAACTACATGTAAAGAAAAAAAATGTGATCAATGGACGTCTGTTGCCATCTAGTGCCAAACACTAAAAGTTAATTTGAAAACTTTCTAAAATTGATTGTAGGTGGCAATGCTGTAGTTAAGTATTGATTTTATCATCAGTATTAATATTTGTTTTCTTAATGTTTCAGATTGTTAAATGAAAGAATATTTTTCTTTGAAAAATGATATTCTATTGTGGTTAAGAAGAATTGTTCATAATTTGATAAATTCAACTTACATTTGATGAACAATTGTCTCTTGTTCAGTAGATGTTGAATCTGGTTGATTGACATCATATTTTGTTTTGTCTCCTGGATCTAATTTTATATAATCAAAAAATAATAATAAATAATATGATTGCTGGTATTTTTGGTTTCGTTATTACACCACAGATGGCAGCAGTGGCATAAAGGACGCAAGAAAAAGCAAGAAAAATCAGGGTGTGTAGAATAATTTAGTTTACTGACACCTAGATGGCGCCACCATTACAGGACGTTGTTGCCGGCAAATAAAACCGAATAAAACTGCTTTTGGTAACGTTTGATGATTATAAAATGAGATTATGAAATTTATTTAGGGTTTTTGTGAAGTTAAAAGATATTTTACATTTTATAGTTTAGGTTGGCGATCGCGTTTTAAATACTCCACTATCAAGCTATTGCTAATTTATTCATCCTTGCAATACGCAAATCCCACTGACTTGTGAAAGAAGGGGTAAGTGAACAATAATCAAATTCTTAAACCTTGCAAAAAGAAATTTTGCCTTTGCGTCAGTTTTTTTGAAAACAATTTTGAAAACAAGCTAGTTACAACGTTTGTAATTAGTTTAACAAATATAATAATATAATATAATAATATA
>JAQIXU010001805.1:0-15055 GCA_034701245.1 Strigamia transsilvanica | reverse complement strand
AATGAACATCACCGAAGGAGCCATGATTCGACCTTAATGTTATACAACCAACCGGCACTCGGCTGGAAAGATTTTTTTCCTTTCCTAAGGTGCAACGTGGAGGGAGGAAATGTGTCAGTTTGACTGAGATGGATGAGAAGCAAATGGTTTCTTTGAACCTTTTTTCTCACTATCCCACCTTGCACTTTGTGACAAGGTGTCAATATGAAAACTTCATTAAACTGCGCTTAATTTTTTTTTTGCCATGCAATGTTTGAATTTGAATATTTTTTTGGGACATTTTGGAATTCGAAATTTATTTCTTTAAGTTTTTTTTATTTTTTAGAAAAAGGATTGTAATGATGCAGGGAAGGTGACAGCGGGGAGTTTTACGTATTTTAGTCGATGGAGTCGAGTTGATGAAATGCAATCACGGGGAAGAGTTTAGCTCGGATTGGTTCCCCGTTAGAAGCAAACGATAAGGAATTGATGTACGGTTTAGAGTTTGGAATTAGTAAGACGGGAAAAATGAAACGCTTTTTAATTTTCGCTCGTTTTGAGGAGTTTTTTTTTTTTTGAAATTTTTTTTCTTTCTCATCTTGAATTGGAGTTGGCTATCTCATTTCTCATCATTTCGTCTTCTCCACATCGCGTAATGAAACACATCTGGCTGAAGTAGAAGAATTTTAATAGCAACTGACACCGGTGAAATTGAATATTTGCAATAAATTTCACTCGCATTATTTTATTATTGCTGAATATTATGTACAGCACATAGTTTTTGCATATGAAAATATTCCATTTTCGATAAAATATTCAGGTCTGCATAAAAAAATTCCGCAAAATATTAATTTATCTTAAAATATTCAGCGGCAAATCCATTTTTCGCTTCAGAAATTAAAGCCAATCACTTAAAACATTAGATACCGTCGGAAAATCAAGGAAAAACACAAATCCGCTAAAATGTCCCCAAATTAAAAATTTCCGGTAAAAAAACATACCAAACTTAAAATAATTAAATAATAATTAAATACGGTAATTAAATACGCCAGAATAAGACTTGTCCGGTATAAAAACCGTCAATAACGTAACGTAAACACCTAAAATAATTAAATAACGTCTGAATATTAAGGTAATTCGATAAAAATTCCCCAAATAAGAATTCCCCGTATAAAAACCGACAATAACGTAACGTAAAGAAATTCACGCTCAAATTAGAAAACACTCAACACCGTAAACTTTAAACGGATTTTTTTTCTTTTCGTGAGACTTGATGGACATTGGAATGTTGTTTGACGCGAAAGGGGTCATCTTATTGTCCATTGATAGGCGCGAGGTACTTCCATTAGCTTCATTATCACGAGTTCTTGCCCAACAGGGGAGTTTGCTGACATCCTCATTCTGGACTTTATCCTCGCAATGAATTGCACGAATCGATTACAGATGCCATCTCTATGGTAACAGCTTTGATGTGTGCACGGCGAAGAAGCAAAACCAAACGTGTTCGCATTGGCATCTGATAATTATCGGTCACACGGGAATTTGTGCAAATCGAGACGGGAAAAATCAATTCATTCGCCGCGTTAGATTTTTTCTTTCCCCGTGTTTAATTAAAAGTTGAAAAACACAAAAAAAAGATGAATTTTCCGCTTGGAAATAAGAAGGAAAAAAAAAAATCGATACAGGTATATATATATAAGAAAAAAAATAAAAAAAATAAAAAAAGAGGAAAAATTCGATACAGGTCTATCTTTTCAAAGCCTGGAAAGCTTTTTACTTGGACGTGTCCCAACCGAGCAAAAGATAGAGTCACTTTGGGTGAAAGCCATTTTACAGAGTAAAGCTCAAGTCGGCCATGATGTATTGCACCTGAAAGGAAATGGGCAGCGTTTTAAAGCGCTTTTGCCGTCTATTTTTGCCTCGAATTCATTTTTATGATATTACCAATAGCTTATAAAGCGTACACTTTGTTCCAGATTGTTTTTAAGGCGCTAATTTTATCGGATTTTACGAAAATCGGCCGCCATGTTGGGAGATTTTTTTTTTTTAACTTTTTATTTATTTATTTATTTTTTTAAAAATTATTTGAGCAAATAGAGTGTCTGGGGTGGGGGTGTTGGATCGTTTTTGGATGGAATCTCTTTATCACAGCGGCTTTTCTGCGACGTGATGCGATTAAAATGGCAGTGATATAATTTCTCATTTTCGTCTTCACTTTACGACTAGTCGAGGGCTTAGCGTGGCTTAAGTAATATAAATTTTGCAAGAAGTTACGATGGATTGAAATTGTAGCATTTTACTGGCAGATGGCGCTTTTTAACATCGCACCGATTCAATTTAGTTGGCAATAGGCAATTTATTTCGACTCTAATACGATTTCCGATGGGATATTTATCTATTTGTGTTAGTTTTGCTGTGGATTTTATTAAACTAACATAGATTGCAATTTGTTTTTTTGTAATTTTTTCTTTTTCGATTATTTTTTATTAATTCGAAAGGAATTTTTTTTTTTTAATTAATTTTTTTTTTGTAAATGTATTTTTTTAATTTGTACCATATGCTGTTAATCGATGGAAAACGAGAAAGGATCAGTTGTGTGAATCGAGTTAAAAAGAAGAAATTAATTGAAAACAAACGAGGCGTTGCAAAATTCAGCAAATCTGAAGAAAAAAGAAATTTTTTTTCTTTTTTCTTTTTTTTTTTTTTGAAAAATCAAAGTCAGAATAACTTTAATCCCTAAATTCCAAAAAAAATAATTTCCAATTTTTCCTCCTCCCTCCCCCCTCCCCCATTCCCCAAAAAAATAAATAAATAAAAATAATGTCCAGAAAAGCACTCATTTCTACGATTCAAAGACGGTTGTGTTTTGCAGCGAAGCGCGCAAATAGTTTGTTTACTTTTCCTGCCACTTGCCATCAAAAGGAGCAAAGGACGAAAAAAAAAAAAGAAAAAAGGGCGAACTCGACATGTCACGCTTGATCGCTCCAAAACTCCTTTTTATTTCTCTCTTCTTTCTGGATGTTTCAGTTTTGAACAGGCCCAAATCGATATACGACCGCGTCAAGTTGTTGGAATATTCTTCTGGCATTGAAAACGTCGTCTCAGATTTGCCAGAGATTCGAGGATTAAACGTATTTAACCCGAATCAACGGCTTCCACGAGGTGTTTGGAGTAAAAATAGTGTTCGAGGATGTCTGCAGAGGAAATTGAATTGATTCCGAGATGAAACCGAACGAGTTGAAACCGGAAAACGAGGCGCTTTGAAACAAGGCAAGTGGATGGTGCCGGGCTTTGAAATGGGAAATCCTTGTCATTCATTTCTCACGTGTCAAAACTGTGCAACTCAAATGTATCGGACACGTTTTAGAAGTGCACTTAAAACGTTGTTGTGTGGCAGAAGCTTTATCTTAAATTGATGGTCCGTGACACATTAAAAGGTAAAATAATTTGACAGTTCACGTGTGATGCTCGTAAAATATATAACTATTCGTTACACGTGTCCATTATGAAATTAATTGTTCAAATGAGTGAGCAAATGAAAGGTATTGACATTTGCGAGCTTTGTTAAATTTACTTACAACCAAGCGTTGTCCACTGCAATGTAAAAGTTCAATTAACTGACATAAATTGTGGGAAAATTCGAAATCTGCAATGTAGTAATGGCTAAAAGTTTTAAAACTGAATTTGAAACAAAAGGCGTGTGTGTTTATGTACAAGTATAGTAACAAAGATTCCACAGGAAAGAAGAAGAAAGCACTCAAAGTACACAAGATGGTGCAACAGTTCATGCAGAAGAATAATATAATTTAGCAATGCAATTCATTCAACCAAAAACATAACAACTAGTAATGTATGTCTGAGCAGTGAAAAATCAACTTAATTTAAATATAACAATAAATAACATGTGAAAAAGGAGCTTATCTCACACGTGGGAAGAGTATGGCAAGTTTTACTTCAAATGTTATACACTAGGCGTGTGCTGCCTAAAGCTTCAGGCTTTTTTTCACTCCTAAAAGTTAAAGTGTGCTTGGAATCCCAGTTGTTTCTCATATTTGCCTTGGTTTTAGCGGCTTTTTCAAGATTGGGTACTTAATTAATCGGGTAAAAATCAAAAGTTTGTGAGCACAAGCTGGTGAAATCAAACTTGGTTTGATTAGAGCCTGAGAATGCAAGTAGGCTTAAAAGCAATATTTATCAGTTAAGTGCAACCTTGTGTTTGCTCAAGTGGGCGAGGTTTTACTCACGTGTTCTTTGCTCGCAGACTTCTTAAGTTTACCTGCTTCCTTGTGATTTTAACTTAATTCCCTTCCTTAGGGCCACAACTGTGTTAAGTTACTTAAGAATGTCAACCAAAAACCAAAAAAAATTTATCTTTTCGTTGACGACACATTTTACTAATTAAATTTACGCAATATCTTTAATGCTGGCTTCCCACTTGACTGAAGCAGAACAGAAAGTTCATGCAAAATGGCTCCCCGATCTAAAGTTGACAAGAAACTTAATGCTGAGAGGCTGTGCTATGTCTGACCGACTCCAACAATCCTTTGCATGTTCCTGAGGGGTGTGGTTGGTGGCCATTACACATTTTCTCGATCTAAGTGGCCTCGTGACCTCGAGAGATTCTTGCAGTCTCAAACAACAATATAAAGCAGCGAAAAACTAAAAGTAATTAGTGTTAGTTTTGTTTATTTATGTAGTTCTGTTGTACTCACATTGTTAGAATAGAAACGGAGTTGACGAAATGTCCTTCGAGCCCGGCAGAAAAGGAAGTCTCGTACTGCTCTGTAATCCCTGGAGTCCCAGGAGATGGTGCATCTATCGGGGTCATGTCAGTTCCGGTTTATAAGTCTAGATGAAATTTTTGTCACTTCCGCCTTCGAGACACGTATCCTGGTCTACATTATGACCAGAAGGGTTTATATATCTTGGAGGAAAACTTGACGAGTGCGCGCAAATGAGTTTTGGTAGTAGCAAAAGACGAAGCGCAGACTCACCTTGGATGGCAAACTCTTCGTTACTACGGCAGACCGTAGGGAGGTGTGGGCATATTGATAGGATCTTTTGCGCTCTCACGAGCAGGGAAATGTCATTTCGCAATAGATGTCTGTCTAGGAAACCATTGTGGGGTATTTATTTTCATTTAATTCTTTTTTTTCCACATTTTCTTCCGAATATTGAAATTGGAAAAGTGTTGACAATTTTGATGAAAATAAGAGGATTTAGGATCTTCTTTTTCTAGAAATATAGAAATGGTCAATTTAAAATGTAAATGGAATTGGATGTCGGTTTGCTGAATGTCTTTTCTCATCATCATTGTGTGAGCGAAATTTATTAGGATACGGATGATGTCATGAATTTTTAAGGGTTTTATTTGTCTGAATAATGAAGTAGTCGAGAAGAAAAGATGAATATGCAAATATCTGTTCTTCCTTCTTTAATTTATGTTTTTGCTGACTGCACTGGTAATAAAGACTCCAATTTTCTCTTCCCCCCAGTCCCCTTTTTTGTTGTTGCTGGGGGTTCGAAAGAGATTTTTTCTCTCACTTAAAAGTTGTCATTTTAACAGGATTCTTAGCAAAAGGTTTGCATAAAAGATTTTCTTTATTAATATTAAAGTTCTAAGTAAACATTAGATTAGGTTGGGTTAAATTAAAAGTAGAGGTGGTGGGGAGGGTTATAGGGGAGGATGTGACGGGAATATTTGATTCGAAATGCAATCAAAACAAATGGAATGAAACACTCAATTTTATTAAGTGTGAAGTAATACAAGAATTCCTATTCACTGGCCTCTATTTCTTGCACTGAATTGGTTTATTGCAGGTTGAAGATTTGGATTCGGATTTAGTTTTGCAATTATTATGGCATCAAGTGGAATAAAGCAGTCATACTAATCACTTTATTACTGCTTGCATGTAACTTGTGCAAGTTTATTTGTGTTTTATTCTTTGTTTTATTTTTTGTGTGTGTATTATTGGTGTTGGGCGAGAAATAGCATTCTTGATAGTGAAAAGCCACATGCATTGTCCATGTCAAACCACAGTGCTGGCCAGCAAGCAACAAATTAAGTCTGTGCGACAACTGGTAAGCAGTATTAGGCCTAGATAGTACCTGGACAGGTGGTCGGCACGGTAAGCTGTCCTCAAGGCCGTTTATCCAATATTTCACTTGAAAAAATTAATACGTAGTCAGTAAAAATTGAATGAAAAATCCAAAATAAGATAAACACAGGCATTTTCGAAGGTCTTGACATCCGGATAATCGGCAGTGTCGTGCTGGGAAGCACATCCGCAGTCCAGAAAAGACATCTAGCGTCAGATTTGCATTTTCAATGCGCTGTGTTTGTATTTGAAGCTTTTTCAAACAGAAAATCATCACGTACTGACGAGAATTGTCACATTCCATTTTACTCACAGAGTTTGCACTCTAAATTTACTTTTCGATCTAACTATGGCTGCAGGACCACGCAGTGGTTTATTTCGTTTTGACGCGAGGGGGGAAAAAATGTCATCTTTTTTTTTACTATACATATTTTATTTCCTCCTCTGGGCGCACGTTTGCCCTGTTCTGCTCGCAGAGGTGCCGATTTCCGCTGGCAAATCAGTTTGGGGTGACCCACCGAAGTGAAAAGAAGACGACGCCCGGCGGCGAGCTGCTTGAGCGTTCACAATTGCCACGTGATGGACACGAAGAGGGAGGGTCTCTGAACTCCCCTACAAACGAATGGTATTGTGGACGGAGGCAAACTGAGACGACACTCTGTGGAAGTTGTAAATGTAATTTATGGAGCGGAATTGGATATGTCGCATACTAAATGCGTCGTTTACGTCTCCATTTCGACGCGAAAGAAACAAAATGGGAAAAATGAAATGATTGAAAAGTGCATTTTTCATACGAGAATTTGATTTTTATTTTTATTTTTTTACTTTTATGATGGAAAAGACACTTGATGTCAACTTCTAATTGCGCATACCGTATTCGATCAGTTTTCTAATGGACATTGGACGTTGGACGCACTTTTATTATATGAAATTCCTTTTTCCGCTGCCCACTAGCGGGACATTTTAATACACTTTTGCAAGATATTGACCAGCGAGTAAATTTCCTATCGATTTTCGAGACTCGAGAGAAATTTTTTCAGATAAAAGTTGAAAACGCAAAAAGGCAAATTTACTAGAAACTTAAATAGCGTTTGCGGTGACACTGTGTGTTTGTTTCGCTCGTTCGAACGTAAATTTCGTCTCCACTTAGCTCCCACAATGCAATCGATAAAGCAACTAACGAAAAACCAACGAAATGCATTCGCACAACCTCCCGACCCCCATCTAGCGATAAATAAAAAGCGCATTTGACAAAAACGAGCTGCAATCGCCGTTTATGTGTGAAATTAGTCATTGTTGGATATCAAGATATATATTATATTTTTGAGGGATTTCCGTTCAATCATGTGCGCGGGTGCAGTTTGCATTGGAGTCGATGCCTTAATCCGCGCCCGCTCGTAAAAATGATGAGTTATCTTGGCTGGGGACGTCCTAGTCGATCGTGTCGTTCGCAATTCCTTGTCAGCAAAGAGTTATGACTCTACCCAAAGTATCAACGGAATCAAATCTCCAGTGAGTCTCAAACCCCTTTTGGGATTAACCGACGACCGAGTTGGCGCCTTGTTATTATTGCAAATGGCAAATCTTTAAAATCGCACTTTTTCGATGCTAATTTTCGAGGAAAAATTTAAATAAATAGAAATTTGGGTTTTTGGGCTTTAAATTGCATTATTTATTGATGCGCGTTGAAAATTGTTGCGGTGTAGAATACTTTTTAAAAAATTTTCTTTGTTTAAACTTGTTGGAATAAATAAATAAAGTGTAGAAAGTGAGGTCGTTGTGTTTAGAGTGCAAGTTTCGAGCCTCGAGTGCTCAGAATAAACAAAGAAACTTGAGAAAGTCGTTCAAGTGTTTGTCCAGTGCAAGGCACAAGAGGTCGTCGTTTTCAAGGCAAACTTGATTTAAGTATTTTATCTGGGACACTTGTGCGTCCACTAACGAGCCACGAGCCAGTCATAACGCCTAACAACGTCTCGTGACACTTTTAAGTATTTTTTTGGTTTATTTTTTTAAATTTTTAAATTTTTTTTTAAATTTTCGACGGAGTTTTAATCTCGTGGCCGCAGCAAGTCGACCTTTGCCCGCATGAAGAAAACAGTCACCGTCGAATTTCGTACGGAAAAAAAAAATCCCATTATCGAATTTTTAAATTTTTCCTATGGGTTGCTATGGAAACCGCGTTTAACAAATTCATCACCTTGCCTTCTTCAATTTTATTTTTATTTATTTTTTCTATTTTTCTAGAAAAATGATATACGGGTCGAGCTCAGGTGTGCTACCTTTTGCTAACTCCGTGTTTGTGGCCCCCTGGTGTGAGCGACAGAGGCGCCGCTGCTCACGTGTCATCGATCGATGCCCGGGTGCGCCGAAGCCGAGCCACGAGTCAGTCGTTCGACGAGAGTGTGGCGCTTCAACACGAGCTCCGTAACCCGATCAGAGAGCTCTGCGTTGTCTTCTCTCGCCCGGAGTACACTCTGCGTCTGCAACGGGTGTTTTTGACAGGGGCGGACGCCCATCTCATCTTCGCGGCCCCGTCCCTCCATCATGCCGCGCGTTTTCCTTTTACTCGTCGTTTGTCTGTCAGGTAAGAAATTTTGCTTTATTCCTTTCTCGCGGGGACCGGCTGCGTCGAATGCGTGCTGGGGGACCCGCACGACCGTTCGGGCGGTCATCGGTCGGGACCGCGACTCAAAGGGGACTTGTAGTTGCCCATTTGGGAAGACGCGAGTTTTTTTCGTCTTGTTGTCCCGTTAGTTTTCGGCGATGAATTTCCTCCTTGAGGTTCTTTTTTCTCGGGGAATCGATACGGATGAGTCCCTTGTTTCACGCTCTTCTTACCGTGTGCACTGCATGAATTCTATCTCCAACTCAGAAAAAAAATGTGTGAAAAATTGTATATTTTTTTTTTCGACGGGGATTTAAATGTAGAATGTGGTTGGGCATTGTAGAATTGTGTTTGGACCAATTATACACGTCAGTGCGGGGTCGTGAGACGGGAAATGAATCATTTGCATGCGTTTTGGTGGACGTTTAAAGCGGAGCTGTAGCGAATCAACAAACCTGTTTCGTTCTTAATGGGCCGTTTTGAATTCCGAGGAAATTAGTAACAAATTTGAATATTTTATAATTTAAAGAGATATTGTTTTCGTCGTTTTTTGATGTTTACACAATGCCACAAGAATTAAACGTCGAATAGTCTCGGAAACTGCGAGTTTAGTCGTTGAAATCCTGTGTTAGCTCAACGAGCCGGAATTTGCTGGTGGCAAAGACCAAATTGAAGATTAACAAAAGCTTCATTGCACTTTTGATGTGTTAAAATTGTCATCCGGTTTAATTCGTAGTCTCAAGCGACACAGAGGAGTTTATTTTGCATTTTTCGTCTCCATTTTCCGGATCCAGTTGATAGAGAAGCGTGAGTTGGCCGCTGCGATATCTACAAGTGTGCACTTGACGTGACTTCTAATCATTACTATCTGCTGTAATCGGGGCCGACCGTTTCACAGCGTGTAATTACCATTTGGAAACATTTTTTTAAATGCACAATTGATTTGCAAATGAAAATCTCAGCCGTGTTTGCTCGTTTTTAACATTTTTTTTATTTTTATTTTCTTCTTTTCTTCTTCGGTGTTCTCATTTCTCTTCCTTTCTTTCCCTTCTGTTTCATTCCCTCTCGGGAGTCGTGGAGGAAACGTGTCACGTTGGTTTCGGCCTCTGGTTCAGGTAGATTTATGCGAGTGCGTCCGCTGCACCTGCATCTAGTGCCATAAACAGCGAGGGAGTGCGTTGTGGCGGATCTGCGGCCTTCCACACTCGCACACACTCTTTCCCAACTGCGGCCCTATTCGTCTTACTAGGATTTCCGTGTTCGGTGCGGTGCTGGAGACCGATTTTGATTGACCTATGTTATACTTAGCTCCGGTTATTTTTATTTCTTATTTTACGATGCTAGATTTTGCTGCGCGCTATAAATAATGCGTGATTGTATGTTTCAAAATAACGAAAAGATAAATAAAATGAAATTAATATACAAAATTAAAAATAAAAATAAAAATACAATGTTGATCGTCAAGAATACAGCAAATTATTATCAGTATTATTTCTCGGTGTGGAGATTCACGTTTGCGTGATTGGCGCTCGTGGGGGTTTAAAGATTAATTTAGAAATTGCAACAAATCGCGTGCACAATACTGGTACCGTCTACCGAGACGTTCGAATCAACGAGGACAGCAACAAACTTGGACAATTTTCTTATCCATCGTCGGTTCGGCTTCACCTTAGCGCGTGATTGAAAAGTGCGCTTTTCGACTATTGATTGCTCAACTCTTCGACACAATCCCCTAATCGATCAACTTGGGTTAACTTTATTCACGACGAACTCTGTGCGAATTTATCCATTTATTCAGTTCCAAAAAAAAAAAAAAAAAAAAAAAATTCTCAAATTCTCATCCCGCATCCTCTTTTCCAGTTAAATAGAAAAACTTTCTATTCGATTAACCGATTGGATTTTTAGAGGTTTCTAGCCCCATCGGTTGAACACGTCGACGCCGTCCAAACTCCGCATTGCCACGCAATTCTTCCAATCTGTTCGAAGTCGATTGAATCGCCGTGATGAGCGAGTGTATTTTCATTGCGTCCACCCAATTCTTCGTGGAACTGCCTTCATAAATCTCTGGCGGTGCACGGGCAACGGGCGGGGTGGTGCAAATAATTCCACTTGCCGCAGTCCCCGTGTCCGAACGATCGACATGGACGTTGGAATCAAGTATGGATGGGCAGGGGGACCCTCGAAAGCGAAGGCCAACGCCTCGTCTCTTACTGATGCGTGCAATTCTTTGCCACCATGAAATTTTCATTGCCCGTGGGTTTAGCGAGAGGAACTCGCCCACGTGCACCCGGCTGAAGTGGACACTCGTTTCTCATCAATTCTGATGGAGCGCGCTTTTTTTTTATTGCTCCGTCTCAGCACTCGTTTCTCGATGATCTTTTCTAACCCCTTGGCCCAACCCCCTTCTACTTAATCAGGAAATGGGGTTTCGAAGGGCAGGTGGACAGTGGTCATTTTTAACGAGATGGTCGCGCAGGAATCGATAAGGAAATATTTCAATTAGTGGTCAATGTTTGCGTCGTTTTATGCGCCGGAATTGATGGATAGAGCTCCGGTCGGGACTCGCTCGCTCCCCGATGGGAGTTTTGCTTATTAGGGGTTCAATTAACGGAGTTTAAGTAATTCGTCGACTTATCACGTGGAGTGAGGTTAAAGATTAAGGTTGGGACTTTAGATGAAAATTCAATCGGGGAATTGAGTTTTTCGTGATTTTTTTAATTGGAATGGTTAAGGAAAGCTGAAGGAGTTTAGTGAATGTCGTTACATTTTGTTTTAGACGTAATTTTTTCCTCTGGTCGCCAATTAAGAGTTTTAATTAATTAGTGTGCTGCAGTAGAGTTTTGCTGCCCCTTTAAAGCGGGAGTTAACTTCGCGTAATACACCGGGCGCGTACACTGAGGGAAGGAAAGATCTCTTTAAAAATGGCTTTTTCAATTCGTTGCTAGGAGAATGAGTGGAGGGAAATGAAGATTAATTTTTCAGTCTTGCAAATAAAAAATAAAAAAATAAATTTAAATTTAAAAAAAAAAAAACTTATTTTTTTTTGAGTTTTGAAATATTAATCATGCGGACACGAAATAGAAATTTGTTTTGACACGTGATAATTAAAAAGAAATATAAAAAATAAATAAACTTCTAATGGAATACTTGAAATTCCCATGCGCACGGAAAACACGACACGAATTTCCGAAATTTCGACCGTTTTAAGTCGTGATTCATTTTGATGTCTTGCTTCGTTCCGTTTTCCCAATACTTGTTTCAATTTGTTTACACGAATCTCCTTTAAATTTTTAACGAATCTCGTGAATATTAATAAGTCAATACTCGGAACTAAGCTTCACTTATTGTTTGATGTGCAAAAGAAACGCGGCTAAAGCGCTCGAAACTAGTCTGAGTAGCTCTACCGAACAAACTGGGAAAGGAACTCGTTAAAACTGAAGTCCTTCGAGCAGCTCACAATAACTCCTTACCTGGAAACACTTCGGCGGGGAAATTGTGCGTGGATATTTACACAATTGATCGATCTGGCCAGTGTGATTAAAAATCTGTTTCCCTCCAATACGGCTACTTGCACTTTTGTTTACCTTCCACAAACGCCACCAAAATGCACACGCCAAGCAACTTTATTTTTTTCCAATCAAAAATAGATTTGGAGTTGCAATTGCAATTTGTTTTTGCTAGGTGTCGCTTTCTGATGCGACTTTTCCTCTGTTCTGGAGCTGATCCTGTGGATTTTGAGGGCGGCTTAGCGACAAAGGCAGTTGAGGGGGCGCGAGGGATTACTGCACGTTTGCTGACTCGATTTCGTAGCTGACGGAGAGGAAAAAAATATAAAGGTGCGAATTCCAAGAACACGAGAGAACGAGGCGCTGGATTTGCGACACAGTCGAATGAGTCAGTGAAGATCGGCATCTTAAACAAGCTACAACTAGGCGCGTTCAATTAAGTTTTGTCTAAATTTTCGTCTCGAATGCCTCGTTTAAACGAACTTTTCAACGAAAATCTTGTTGAAAAGCTCCTCTAAACGGGTTTAAACAATCGTTTAAACGTTTTTGAATGCGCCTGTTGATTTAACTCGTTATTTGTGGGTTTTTCCGATTCGTAATAAGAGTGATGTTTTTGTTATTTTTAAAGGTTTTAGCGGTAGGGCAGAGTGGATTTTAGGGGTAAGAAAATTAAGTGTTTGGTAGGTGCGTCTTTAAATGAGCTTTTTTGGCTTTTGTTTATCTGTTGAAGGGAAAATATTGATTTTTCGTTTGATTTCTGGGGAATGTGGAAATGTGCACTTTGTTCGGTTTTCAAAAAAAAATTGATAAGTGAAAATAGTTGAATAAAGTGGACAATTTGGGTCATTTTTAAAGGGTAGGAGCTGTAAATTGTGTCATTAAATTGTTTTTTGTTTGTGTTTTTGGACGTATTTTTACTTTCGAGGTGCTAAAATGAAACGAGGGTTTATTTAGGGTAAATAAAATGAATTATATTGCGCGTGTTGTAATTGGTGAAATGGAACGTTCTTTTCAGTACGTGAAGTGCAAAAAGCTGCCAAAAATTCTTGTTGGTTTTAGGAATAATTTCCATTGTGTATTGAATAGATTATCGAATATTCGCACCGACTTCGTTTGACAAACATGGATTTTTTCCCCCGTCTTCGCTCTTTTATCTTGACTATAAATTCTTAGCTTTGTGGTCGATCCACTGGGGATGAGAGTGGAATTTTTTTTTTGTTTCTTTTCAAATATTTATCTTCTAAAAAATTTACCGATTTTTCACTGTAGGTTGACTTATCCAAAAGAAAATATATAAGTTTAATTTTTTTTTTCTTTGCAAATCTTGTAAGAATGATTTTAAAAATGAAATTTTTTTCTTTAAATTTTCAATTTAAAAAAAAAAATAATTTTGTTCTCGAAGTTTCGTCTTGCATTAGGAGTTCTTTGACACGTTTTACGACTGTCAGCTGTCGATATCGTAAATTTTTTTTGTTGGAGTTTTTTGTATTTAAAAAAAAAATTTTTTTATAAGTAAAAACTTAGTAAATTAAGACGAAAAACTGATGGATTTTTGAAGAAAAGGGTTTGGAATCGGATTGAGGCAGTGTAATGTAATTACTATTATTACATCCAGTTGATTGACACTTCTCTCTCGTTTCCTAACCTAAAAATTGTACATGTGTTAAGGGTAGGAATAGGAACGTAATTAGCTGCTCCAAGGAAAAACACAAAACTCGACGATTGATTGACCAAATTAAACTTTTTTAAAGAAAAAAATCAAATAAAAAAAAAAAATCAAACCAATAACAAAATATTTTTAAAAACATCAGTTTTTACTTGTTTTTTTTTTTTTATTTCTCGAAATTTAATAAAACTTCGTGCGGAGAAGATTTTTTATTTTTCGTTGCCAGATTGTTTTTAATCACGTCATAAAACGTCGACGTGATTCACTTTTTATTGTTACCTCGAAGCTGAATCAGGACATATCTTTATTATTATCCTTTAAAACTCTCATTAAAACTTTTTTTTGACCTCGACTCTACTGCGATAAAAACAAAATTCGATATTTCAGACACGAGTTTGATTTCGACGGTGTTTGTGTCCTCATGCGGCGCAAGCTCGACCCGCTGCGGCCAACAAAACGCGCTTTCACCGTCGCGCTGTTTTTTCATTTTTATTTTTATTTTTATTAAAAAATTATTTTTTTGCTAATTTGATTCGCTAAACCTAATTTTAAAATGACAAATAAATATTTTAAAAAAAAAAATTATCTAATTACTCCTTCAAACAAACGATGGAGAATCAATCGTTCGCTCGTTTCGAAATTGTTTGTGAGCGATTTGTCGACAAAGAGAAAAAATTCATCACTCCACTTAATCACTTTCCAATCTTTTCAAATCCTAGCAGACGAGTTGCTCATCTCTCAACTGCTGCATACCATTCTCTTTTCTCTTCATCATTCGATGGAAATCGAGTTGAAACCTTTCCTTTCGTCAAAACTAATTCCAAGTTGCCAATTCAAAGTGCCGACTGACGAGTAATTGATAAACTGAGAGGAAATTAGCATTTTTAGAGTGAATCTTCCATTCCTTTGAATTATTCATGTGGAATGCCTGGACATATCTATCACATTCCCCAGGTTGATTGATGCAGGTTGGACTTTGAAACAGACAAAGATGTAGAAAATCAAATCATTTATTTTGATTAAAGGTCTCTGGGTCAGGGGAAGATAAAAGGCTTTGGGGTGCCAAAAGTACTCAACACAGCGCGAGCCCATAAACACTGGTAAAAATATGCATTTTTAAACGGAAATATGCATTTTTAGGCAAAAAATATGCATTTTTAGGCAAAAAATATGCATTTTTAGGCAAAAAATATGCATTTTT
>JAQIXU010001804.1:0-15056 GCA_034701245.1 Strigamia transsilvanica | reverse complement strand
TTGCTACAGTCAAAAGTTTTAAGATGACGACATTTTTATTGTTTACATTGTTTAAATATCAAATATTGAAGCTCATTTAATTGACAATTAAAATGGTCACATGATATTTCCAATTAGTTCAGTTTTGAGCCTTCAGTGGAGCCATGTTTTAATTGCTGTTTGGCTAATTTGTAAGTTGTTAAGTTGTTGCTGCTTACTTTGTTGATTTGTGTATTCATATAAGGGTCCAAATATCACTGAAGCAGTGCATGAGTTGATTGCTGCTGCAGTGAAGCAAAATAAAAGTTGCTTAAATGTGAACAAATTGCTTTGTCCAATTTAAACAAAATAGAATAAAAAACAAAAAACATGATTCGAAAAACTGTACACATTTTTATTCTGTTTATCAAATAACGTGCAAGACATAAAATTACACTTTTAGAAAGCAGATCACCAAAATGGCATTAAAAACAGGAATTTATACAATAAATTTTAATTTCAACAAAGTAAAATGAACATCATTTCTTTTTAGTAAGTAAATTTTCAGCGTGTGTTCTCTCCAACTTCAAATTCGCATCCTGCAGTTTCGAGGCCGACAGCACTATTTCAGCGGCAGTTTGTTTCTCCACTTCTAAATGCTTTTCGTACACCTTTTCTAAGCCCTGTAAAACTTCCGTGCCGTTGCCCGTCTCGGCATTCCAGTGACCTTCCAACATCTTCGCAATCACCTCCAACGAAATCTTACAACGAGTCGACTCATCTTCCAAATTGTCTTCATGCAGGCTTTGCACGCGCTTCATTACATCATTCACGAAATCCTTCTCGGTTTCCATATTTTTTAAAATGTGTGTCTTCATTTTCTCCAAAGCTGTCGGCAAGCACACCCGGAAACGTTTCGGCGGTGTTTTTTTCGCTCGAGCAATCAAGTCGAGCGCGTAGCACTTTTCCCCTTTCACATGGTCCACAAACATCTGTTTCAGCGCCAACAATTTATCTCCGGCTAACTTCACTTCCCGCGCCATACCATCGTCCCTCGCTTTGCGCAAAGCTATCGACGCTTCGGACATCCGAACCTCTTCCAACCGTTGGTTATCGCATTGCTCCTTGCGGATCGTCCTCGTCGCTTCCCCGAATTGACCCCGTTCGATTTTGCAGTGCTCTTGCTGCACTCTCCGCGAAGTCTGAGCAACCTGGTCATCCTGCGTCTTTTCCTGACCGATGTGCTCCGTTTGCTCGTTCAGCGCTTTTTTTTTCCAATTAGCCGCCACTTTCTTGTCACATTTCGGATTTCCCATCTTCGCCACTACCACGTCCAGTATTTTCGTTCTTTGCTTGGCGACAACTTCGGCTCGCAGCCGTCGCGTTTTCACTGTTCTGCTCAGCACGTTCTCGCGTTCATTGCTCATGATTTCTTCGAGTGCGGTGCGTTTTTTCGCGAGCATCTCGACCAGCTGGTCTCGTTTCGTTTGTATTTCGTCTTTCATTTCGTTTTTCGACGCGCTGTATTTCGCCGTGAGTCGTTCTCGTTCGACTTTAGCCGAATCGAATATCCCTTCTAGCTCCTCTTTCAATGTGTTGAACCTTTGCTCTCTCTGGTTGTTAGCTCGAGTCGTCAACTTGTCTCTTTCCTTGCCAAGTTTTTGCAGGAATCGTTTGCGCTCCATTTAACTTTGCGCGGGCTTTCATTTGCATCCGCAACCGCTACTGTCAACGAACCTTTAACGAAAAACGTTTTAACATACATAATTTCTTCATATTTGTAATTACTCTTCAATTTTGATTCACACAGCGCTGTTACATGCTTTTGTTGTTTCCGGAAGCGGATATGAGGTGCAATCCAATTGTTTCAAGTGTGGTGACTAATACAATGAAAACAGCAGCATTGATTTTTATGTTTCACACATCGAGAGAAAAAAAGAAAGTTAGAAAAATCGAAAAAACGAAATTCAACATACAAAAATTTATCTCTTTAACTTTTTATTCTACAATGGAGCTGAAGACATCATTGATCGTCAAGCACCGAACGAAGGGGTTACGGCTCGCGAAATTGATAACCATCGACGATTGAAGATGATGTTTAAGTATGCAAGTATTGTAAATTTAAAATTTAAAAAATAGATTCAAGAACTTTAATGCTATTATGAATTTTATTTGGATTTATTTCGATTTGTAGTAGTCAAAAGGAGGATGAGATTGAGGATTATTATCGCAAGAAATATGCAGAAACGTCGAGTAGCGAACGACGGTTTGGTGAAGGTGATGCTGAATTATCGGATGAAATGTCGCGACAAATGTTATTACCCGGTGTTAAGTGAGTTGAATTAATAATAAAACATGAGTGAAAAATACGTTTTTTTAAAAAATTCTTTAGGGATCCTAATTTATGGATGGTGAAATGTCGAATTGGCGAAGAGAAAGCCACGGTTACGCTTTTAATGCGTAAAATGATCGCGTATCAAACAACAGATGAGATAAATAGGATTCAAATGCTTAATTATTGTGTAATCAATTTTGAATACATTTTCTTGTTTAGCCTTGTTGCATTATTCCAGTTGCAACAGAAACTGCTTGTCCTTCTGTACTTACAACTTTACTAATGTAAACATGTTTTCTGAGCCAGAAATAAACAAGCTTGCACATAAGATAAAATCAAGAGCAGAGTGACTATTTTAATGTCTCATTGTTGCGGTTGCTGTGCATTGAATATGCACGGCAAACTTGTGCGTGTGAAGCATCAAGCAGTGTCCAAGAAACGGGACCTTCCAACATCTTCGCAATCACCTCCAACGAACTCTCGTGCAGGCTTAGCTTGCGCTTACGTCTTTCACGTAATCCTTCTCGGTTTCCATATTTTTTAAAATGTGTTTCTTCATTTTGTCCAAAGCTGTCGGCATGTACACCCGGAAACGTTTCGGCGGTGTTTTTTTTTCCGTTCGAGCAATCAAGTCGAGCGCGTAGCACTTTTCACCTGTGTTTTCGTGTTTTCGTGGTTGCCTGCAGGTTCTGTGTTTGTATTAAAAGTTTATAAAGGGAATATCATGTGTCACAGATTAGGGGTTAATCTGAGTGCTCCTGATTGCTCACGAGTGATCACATGACTACAGCTGACTTGCGTATCACCCTAGAAGGGGGTATGTATGTATTAAGTGAAATAAAACTATTTATTCAATACAAGTAAATCATACAAAATTATTCAATGTTAAAAATCTCGCGCTTAACCAACATTAACAACTGAACTAACATTCACAACTCCTGAACTCAATTATACATTTAAAAAAAATTACCAACAAAAACGTTATTACACTACCGGTACTGAATAAAATTTACTTAAATGACACAAAACGGAATGAAATCAGTCTGTCATAAAATCTTGAAAACCTCGACGCTTTGTTATACGTCATCATCGACTTGTAACTATCTCGGGCTCCATAAACTCCTCCTGGTTACTAGGAACGTCCTGTTCCTTCAAAATGTCATGAAATGATTTCGCTATAATTGCATAACGTTTAAAATGGTTGCGAAATGCATTAGCAAATCCCAGAAATGAACGAACTTCGAGTGTAACATAGCGATGAACCGCTACTGTAATTGTCCAAAAAGTGGCACCTAGGAGTTGGTCAGGGCGGTATTTAGCCGCAACGACCAGACTGGAAATTGATTTGTTATCATCGAGTACAATTCAATATGAAATGTGCAAGTTTTAATTATCTATTTATGTGCTTTCAATCATGGGTCAATGAGGCTACAGGGTAAGCCCGGTGGCAAGGCGAGGTAAGGCCACATTCCCTTCTAGATGTCACTGTAACAATATTAATTGCTTAATTAATAATAACTATAAAAGTGGCTAGATTACAATAATTTTTGTCCGGCACACCACTCACACAGCATGCTGGCTACTCTGGTGTATTTGTCTCGTTTTTAACAATATACAGTTACTTTTTATAGTTTAAGAAGAAAAAAAATTGCAATTGCTGAAAGCCTATGGTCAGTGTAATGCGTAGAAAATTAATGACATTAAAGGCAGTAAAAACAAGGCAAAAACTGATGTGCATCAAGATACCGGGCACAAACTGTAGGTACAAACTGAGAAAAACCATACTCTCGCACCAGTAAATGCATTTTACGACAAAACTATAATTTACAAAGTCGATGTTTGAATGGAAACTTGGGTGTTCATTTACAATTAGTTTATCACTTGTAAAAAGTAAATAAAAACTTAAAAAAATTCTCTTCGGTACACAGAGTATTAAAATTAGAAAATAGAATGCACTTTTGATCAAGTGAAAATATCCCGTTTAGCACAATTTTCAATATTTTACACTTCTAAAAATACTGTGCCGTAAAAAGCCCAATGTGCCCACACGAGGTACCAACGATCCCTTTCTGTAGTAAAACCAAATTGAGCACAAATTAACTCGAAATTGCCAGGAGTGGCCCGCAAATTAGAAGACTTTAAATATTTTCTTAAATCAGATATTGAATTCTGTTCACTATGTATACACACTCGCTGCCAAAAATTGCATTTGAGTCCTTCAATCAAATTCTTGCACGTCTTGCTGTGAACCGTGAATGATCTTTGAAAAGTATTGTTTTTAACCGTCCAAACGAGAAAAAACCGAAACACGACCAAACGCCAATCCAAACCGATTCACCGACCCCCGATTCCAACAAATCGCTATCCGAAACAATCACGCCGGAAAAAAATCGCCACGATCAGAGCCAAACGCTTGGCCATCAAGCGCAAAACCATCAAACTCGCCGACTCCGAACTTGGAGGCGAACGTGGCAAAGTGGGCCGTGGAGGTCATCGAATTGGGTCGCAACGAAAGGCATTTGCACCGGGCAAAGATTATTGGATTTTGGGAGAATCCGGACAAACACATGACCAAGAATAAGCCTCATCTTCGCTTTTGAGTGTTTTCAAAGATTGCAATAAAAAATCGAAAAACGGGTGCTACAGACACAAGGATTTTAATTTCGATGTGAAACATCGAGTGAATCATTGAAATTAACCTATTAAACTAGAACTAATCACTAATGACTGAATAGTTTGCATTTTAAAAGCATATAGGACAGCCGACATGGTCGCATTGTACTCGGGACACGTTAAACGTGTTGCCGTCTATGTTTAGACATTCCACCTAACCTCCACGTGACCCTGTAAATAGAATTTACTCATTTAACATTTTTTTTTAAATTATTTATTCGTTTAAGTTCTTCTACCAAATCCCTCAATATTTTCAACACTTTATTCCAATGAATCGTGCAGAGATCCAACCGGTCCGGCAACAGCGCATAGTTTCTTCCCGTCGCGATCCAAAAAAATTGCCGAAACTGAAACCCTAGAAAAAAAATTTTTTTTTAATTCGAAACATTAAATTTGTATTGACAACAACAACAATTTATCTGCACTTACGGTTTCTTACATGTTTCCTTGGTTTTTTGCGGCACCTGGAGTTGTGTATGATCTAGGTGTAAAAATGCATTTGGGAAATCGAAAAAACGGCCGTAGATCTCGTGCGATCGGAAATGTTTGGCAGCAATTACTAGTGTGGTAGCGTATAATCAAATGTAAACATGAGGCCGCCATTTTTCTGTATCAACTTATCACGTGTCGTGATGTGAGGATTGGTAGTGTAGCTTAGAGGGGCCATCGAGTAATCATAGTGTTGTCATAGTGAAGTCCTAGCTAATAAAATAAAAGCATAAAAATAATAATTACGCAATAAATGATCACAAATTGTACAGGGTAATTGGTTTTGACTATTTACAAGACAAAAAAGGCAATTTCGTATGCAAAAAAGCATCTTTTAAAGAAAAATTGGAATTTCAAATGAAAATATATTATTTTGGCCTCATAATTTGACGACAAAAATTGGTGAAAAAGTGAAATTGTGCACATGGAGTTTGTTTTTGCACTAAGGTTTAGGGCATCCAATATCGGACAGGTTTTTCAATTCCGATATTTTGATATTGAAATTTTTCAATTCCGAGATTCCGATATTAATATCGATATTGAATGTCTGCAATTTAAAAATTTTAAAGTGAATTTTTTACTGAAAAAATCCTGAAAAATTTACTGAAAAAATAAAAAATAAAATGTAAATTAACAGAACATTTATATCTTCAAAAAAAATTATCAAAAGTTAAATTAGTATGTAGTACATACTAATTTAACTTTTGATAATTTTTTGTACATACTATGTACATTTATTCTTATTTTCATTATTTTTATTTTGATGCTCTTTCTGGAAGTGGGCTCGCAGAAAACATAGAGCATTCATTATTGAGTCATTAATTATTGAGTCGTCATGCACACAGTATAACAGCCCGAAATTTTTAATGAAACCAAAACACATTGATGCAAATTTGTTACTTACTGTTGATGGTTCTAATTATTGATGGTTCAAGTCCACATGTTCTAAAAATTGAATATGATATACACGGTGTTTACTTAATTACTTTCCAGCCAGATAATTCCAAAACGCAAAATGTCATCAAAATTCTGATGATTAATTTGATAACAAAGTGTGGAGTTTGCTTTTCAAAATGGCATAATAGCTTACGTCAGGCGAATGAAAACAGTCCCAACATAACTGTGGGACAATTGTAATATTAGGGAGGGGGGAGGTAAAAGCAATGATCTATTTTAAGTAATTTTAACCACTTTTCACGTCTAATTTTTGCAAACACCTGAATATTTAAAGGAACCACTTATCTCAACTAAACAAATGATGCTCTACAACTAATTAATTGGAAGTTTTATCTATTATTTTTATCTATTATCTATTATTTATCTATTATTTTCAATATCGAAATATCGATACTGAGCTAAACCAATTCCGATATTTCGATACCATGAAAATGTCCGATATTTCCGAGATCTCGGAATCAATATTATCGATATTGGATGCCCTACTAAGGTTCATTAATTTCACATAAGAATTTTTTTTTAGGACTTAGATTTAACTTTTTCAAATTAAAACTCATTTGTTTCATTTGGGAAATCTAGAAATAGGCCTTACAAGTTAGCTGTTTAAGAACAATTTTTAGGGCCATAACTTAAGCGCCGTTTATTATTTTTTTTTTTAGTCTGCTACTAAATTAATAGATTGCGCTTGCGACGGCAAAAATTGGTGAAAAAGTGAAATTGTGCACATGCCACATGGATCACTAAACTTTATTTATTTCGCATAAAAATTCATTTCTTAGCATTTAGATTTTTACTTTTTACTTTTTCAAATTAAAACTCATACGTACAACAAAAACGATATTTTTAAGAAATTAACGTTTCGCGAACGTTTTATCAACGTCCAGCACACGTTTCACCTTACCACGCAAATACAGAGAAGTTTCCCCACATTATTTTCAATCACCTTCAACATGCCGTACAGGAAATCAGCACTCACTCTCGAGGAACTGTGCTTAAACACTCTTATCACCAACTTTCACGACATCCAAGAACACCGACTGACCAACCAACCTTCCGTATTTATAGAAATCATCTACAAACGACTGTCCGACCAATTCAACATCAACAAACGACCTTTGCCTGCGAATATCTTCATTCGTCCCAACACCCGATCACTGAATAACCTCCGCGCATTCGATCTGCGCATTACATTTCTGGTAGACAAAATAAACCGAGTGTGCAAAAGCCTCGTCTATCTTGATTTAAGTCGTGTAAACCGAGACGGATACGATGAAAAAATTGCGCCCGAAACTCTGTGCAAACTGGTGCAAAACACACCGCAAATTCGAAGATTGCATCTTAACCATGTAGCCGAATGCACCGATCAAGTGCTAGCCGCAATCGGTGCAAATTGTCGACAATTGCGACACCTCGACGTTTCCTTCTGCCGTTCCGTCACTGACAGAGGCCTTCGTAGTTTGGACGGAATGCAACTGGAGTTTTTGAACGTGTTGGGTACCAATACTACGGCCGAGGGGTGTTTGGCAATCCTAAACCAGCTGCCCGTTTTAAAAACATTTAAAACTATCATGAGGTTCGGGTTGTTTCGTTTGGTCAAACTGCAATTCAATTCAAAACCGTTGCGCACTTACAGTTTGGAAAATGCGTATGTGTGCCGTTCCGAAGACGTCTCCATTCTGATCGACACTTTTCCGAATTTACGCACATTGAGCATTTGTCCGAATCAGAATCCTGCCAACTTTGATTGGAATGTTATGTCGGCCCTGCAGGACAAATTACGAGCAGTGACCACTTTAAACCTGGGCAAAATAAGGGCAGTTAATCTTCAAGTTATTGATCGCTCTTGTCCAATGTTGGAGAAATTAGTATTGTTTGCATGTACCGTTTTGAATGTCACAAATGCGATCATTGATCAGCATATTCCATTTAAGAACCTTCGTTATTTCTATACTTGGACGGTACCACTGATCATTCCGAATGGTACGGAATTGGCATCGGACGCCGTGTTGGTGCAGTTTCGGAATTTAAAGGGTTTGTATATTACGAGTCCGACAATTACGGACGATTTGATTTCGGAACTTGTTCAATCGAATAGTCTCGGCAAGCTGGAAGAGTTTACTATTCGCCAGTGTCCGTTGATTACGAGGAGCTCGATTTTCAGGTTGTTAGAGATGGAGAGTCCACTGAGAGCGCTTGAAATCTGCGAGTGTGAGAATATCAACGAAATCATACGCGATGAGGTAAACAATTATGTTCAACACAGACAGTTGGATCTACATTTTGAATGGACGAAAATTCGTCAAATCTAACAAACAACAAACCAATAAACAACACCACCTGGCTTGTATGGATTAACAGAAGTTTTAATGTACCTACAGCCCACAACAGACTCCAAACTTAACAGCACTTCCCATTCAAACATTCAAATTACGCGCCAGTAAAATGAAACTAAATGAATAAAGCCCAAGGTAAATTTGTTTTTTATAATAAAAGTAAAAATAGAGATTATTTTTTGCATGTTCAATCGAACATATCGGACAATTATGTTCAACACAGACAGTTGGATTTAGAGTTTCAGTGGATTTGTATAGCTGATTCTTGATTTTCTCAAAATATCTGCAATTATAAGAAATTTCAATTTTTTGAAAGTTTGCCACATTTCAATTTCAAATTACGCGCCAATAAAATGAATAAAGTCGACGTTTATTTCGTTTTTTATGCAAGGTACTGTCATAATGTTTTATAAGTGCTCCCAATGATAATACCTGCAATTGTTGTTTGGGGTTGCCACTTGTACAAATTATGTGCAAGTGGTACCTAGATATGTGTTAACTGTCTCGTCATACTGTCTCATAATGTTCTATTTTTAGAGTGTGATTGTATTATTTTATTCTACTTGTATTAAATATTCACTTCAGTTCTGGGTTCCAAGGTGTCAACTTTTGTCTTGTGTGCACTCCAGTTTACAGAAAAAATAAAATTTTATTTCGCAATTTCTGAAAGTGTATGGTCAGTGTAATGCACAGAAAATTAATAACAGTAAACATTGAATATAAAACAGTAAAACTGTAAAAACAATGAAAAAAATTTTTTTATTAGAAATTAACATATAAATTCAAACGAAAAACAAATTGATCCCACAAAAATGAAAAAATGCATAAAACATCTGCATCACGTGCATCGAGATACCGGTTAAGTTCATTTGACAACACATTTTTGTGCCCGTTAGGCATTACAAAGTGGATGTTTGAATGAAAACTTGCTGATCATTTACAATTATTTTATCACTTTTAAAAAGTAAATAAAAATCTTAAAAATTCAGTTCGGTACACAGAGTATTAATTAGAAAATTAGAAGATGCAATGCAATTTCGATTGGATAAAAATATCCCGTTTAGCACAATTTTCAATATTTTACACTTCTAAAAATACTGTGCCGAGATTATCGTGATATGCTCAACGTTTTGTAAAAACGCCCCTGTGCCCGCCAACAGGTGTTAACATCTACTTTCAAATAAAATTCAGCACAAATTAACTCGACATTGCCTAGAGTGACCCGCAAATTAGAAGACTCTAAATATTCTCTAAAACCAGATAGTATTTCTTTATCACCATGCAAATGTACCTGCTGCCAATGATTGCATTTGAGTCCTCTAATCAAATCCGTCACTACACATTTTTGTCTGAATATTGAGAGATCTGCTAAAAGTATTGTTTTTAATCGTGAATTGTTATTGGTGGCCCACAAATTGTTCATGTGTTCAAATAAATTTTTTAACAGGGAAGGTTTACATACCATCAGATTAATTATTGGAAGATTGTGGATGCAAGTTGCTAGCTTTTTGTAATCAACATCGAACTCAAAATCATTAATGATCAATGTCTGTAAATATTTACCCGTATTTATGTAACAATCGAAAAAATCAGTTGATATGGCAGGGATGACATTAGCCGATACGGCACATTTTGCTACGAAATAGGAAGGCATTTCGTCACAACCACGCGTAATTAAAATCTGCTTAGCATCAATTGGAAATGCTTCGACATGTGTAATAGTTCTAATACGCCTAATTTCCAAGTCGTGTTTGAATGACAATGAATGCCTGCAGGTTAAAGTACACTCCTCAAGAGAAATGAAAGTGTATCTCTTGGTTCCAGCAGCAGTAAGATCATACAAATCGATTGTAAAATTGGCCAGTGTAATGCACGTTAATTGAATGGATTTAGCAGCAGCATTGCAAATGTTACTCATATCAAACTGATTGTCTTTGCCTTTAGACAGGTGAAGATGAACCACTTGATCATTTTGTAAAAGCTGTATTATGACATTTTCCTCACATTTCTCGTCAATTACAATTCTTAAATATCTAAATTTGATTTGGCTCAACACTTTCTCTTTCATAATCAAACTGCGGAACTGCGGATCATATAAGCAGGAGGTGTAACCATCGATCTCAGAATTTGTTGATGCAGCAAAGTGCAACAATTTATTCATTGTTACATCACCAGGAATTGTCCTGAAATGATCAAAACTTCCATATACTGTAAACATGTCCTCATCAAATACTTTCTTGATTTGACAACAAGGTGCAATTTTAATTGTGAATATTTCTGAGTCAGTTGTTTCATTAATTGCAATTGTTTCAATTTGCCCACATTGACTTCCATATTCCAGTAATTCTAACAATATCCTTTTGCACTGCCTCTCGTTCTTTAAATCTATATCATGTGGGATAAAATTTCTCAGACATTTGCTCTTAGAAAAATGGTTTGACTGACACTCTGAGAAGAGTTCCACTGTCATATCAAAATCAAGATGAAACCACACACTAAACGATTCGATTTGGGACAACAAAAGATCCAATTCGCCTTCCATGAGAGAGACGAGGAAACACAGAACCAATGACGTTCGTCTATTATTGAGGTGATGATTAACGATTAATTTCAAATCGTTTTCTACTGATGCAGCAGTTTTAAATTTCAGCCAAAGCCCAAATGCAGCAGCAAATTCTAAAAATGACTGATGCAGTCCTTCATAATGATTTCTGGAAGAAATAAATGTCAGCTCTCTGTGTTTGATCAAAAATCCCAGCTCGTGAATTTCATTCATTAATTCATTGCTTTCAAATTGTAAATTATATTCAACTATATTTCGTAAAGATACTATTCCAAACTGTTTCATGCTTTGCTGAATAGCATTGGGCGATGAATCTAAGCCAAATAGATCGAAATCACTGGCAATATGGAGGTCACGTTTCCTGTAACTGTGTTTCAAGATGCAATTGAACAGTTGTTTATAAAATTGTGTTCTGGTAGCAATTCCTTCAATGGTTTCATCTTCCTGCATAATTATTGACAGCAACATTAGAAGTAGTGGCGAGTTAAACAACTCCCACTGTTTTGATTCTGATGATCCAAAGTCAGAGTCTAAGTCAGAGTCTAAGTCTGAGTCTGAGGTTGAAACAGAAAGCACTGGCAACAAACATTTTACTAAGTTGTCGACTCTAGATTTCGGTAAGAATTTTTCCAGAAAATTTCGTTTTATCCGTTCACTCTTAACACCTAATGAGGTTATTCTCTTATCATAAAATTTTTCCTGCATGTTAGTGAGCCCGAATAACTGTTTACGCTCTTTATGAGTTACTTCAAATGAATCCGTTCGACAGAACAACATCACCGTTACGTCGCTGTACAATTGCTTGTATAAAATTTTGTTGATTTCTGTTCGTGCTTCCTGTGATATTTCATCAAACCCGTCGAGAATGAGCAGTGTATCTTTCATGTGGAAATTGAAAATGTGCATATTATTGTGACAATCGCACCGCTTTCCAATTTCTAAAATTGCATCTTCTACACTCCGTTCTTGTAGGTCTCGTAAAGGCACGAGAAAAACAAACTTGTAGTCAATATAACTTTTGCCAGTTGCCCAGTCGTGCGTGAGTTTCATGGCTAAAGTTGTCTTGCCAAACCCGGGCTGTCCTTCAATCAGAATTCTAGAAGGCCGTCTGTCATTTAAGGGTTGAAATATTTTTTCCAATGCTATTTGTTCCTCCTCCGATTCTTCCAGTTCCTCCTCCGATTCTTCTAGTTCCTCCTCCGATTCTTCTAGTTCCTCCTCCGATTCTTCCAATTTATCCTTCGATTCTTCCAGTTCCTCCTTTGATACGTCCAGTTCCAATTGGATGAAATGGTCAACGAGAGATAAATCGGCTCCTTCCTCTATCCAAGCAACCTTTGGTAATGTTAATTTTCTATAGAATTGTTGAAGTTTTCCCTTGAATTCGTCACAGTGTTTGACACCACCAGTAACTTTGTTGCAACACGATATCATCTCTTCTTTTGGTTCTCTCGTAGGTCCTATTAAAATGGTAAGTAATTCTGTTGTTACATGTAAATGCATACTAAATTGTTGGTGTTAACCTTCTGGATCTGGTGCTGCGTGGGGATGCATGTGAGTTGTTGTAGATTTGTCAATGTGTATGTCAACATACACCTGTTTGGCGCTTTCAATGTTCGTATTTCCTCTGCCATCACACTCGTCGTGGGTTCTCTTTCTTTGACTACAGCTTGGGCTGTTATCCATAGTTAAAGATTTCTATCTGTAAAATATTCAATGTACCTTTAGCTTACGCTTGATCGGATTTGTGTCAACTAACCAAGCGTCAACTAATCAGCGACAATTGCTTGCTTGTTTAATCGGCACCCGGCTAATTGTCTAGATATTGATTTACGATTAAATTCTGAAACGTTGACAAATTTGTTTGTGCTTAAACTGGCTGATAATTTACACATGGTTGAGCACAATTGACTGCAACTCTGAGGACCATCATGTTGGTTTTATTAGTGCCGGCTGGTGGCAGACGGTCACAAACATACTGGAACCGCCTAAGATTCCGAGGCCCTGACTGGGTAAAAATTGCACTTTTCATTTTATCGTATTGTTGTTAACGTTTTTTGTGTTGTGGCATGCGAGTTCATAGTGTAGAGAGTTCTTACACTGGGCTTGCTAAAGTCACTAAATGCTGCATCTCAAATTCACTAGATGCGTTCAAATTGGTTAAGAAAAATCAGCTTAAACGAGTTAAGTTGCTAACGCTGTTTTCAATAGAGGATATGACGTTTGTTTTGTACGTCATATATTGCTGATGTTAGTCCATTTATTTTGTTGAACTGTAAGTAAGCTATTGGCCTATTGGGTCACTTATTTTCTTTTAGTTATCTTAATACAATGATGCGATTTGCACATGCTTAGTTGAACAATCAATCATTCAGATCTCAGCTGCGCATAAGCAATATCATTGGACCGATACAAACGAAAAAATACGGTAGTACTGGTGCAATGCACCATGTACCGAATGAAAAATTTTGCAGTACTGGTAAATGGTACTGTACCAAATGAAAACATCAAGTTACAGGTGCTCAGTACCAGCTGAAAAACATTGCGGTATCAGTACATGGTACTTGGTACCAACTCCCAAACGAAAATTACTGTGGTTCTGGTATATAGTACTCGGTACAAAATAAAAAATATTTTGGTACCGGTAGACGGTGTCAGATGAAAAATATTGCGTCACCAGCTCATAGTACTTGGTACCATAAGAAATGTGGCGCAGCACTGGTGTCAGTACAGTACCATGTACCAGCCCAACACTGCATCATTATTATTAATAATAATATTTCATTTAGGAATATTCAATTATAGGTCATTTATTTCACTTATTTTTATTCATTATTCAAACTTTAAGTAGTTGCTTAACCAATTTGAACGCACCAATTGCCTTTTTTAACAACTGGTTGTTTAAAACGAGGCATAGAGATTAATTGTCGACACATGCGCCAATGCGCTGGCCCTGCAGAACCATCGCCGCAATACACAGCACAACAAAAGTGTCCCATTTCTGCTGCACCGCACTACACGGCTCTCAAATGCGCAATTTAATTTATCCGATTTTCCATCAAACAACTACAAAGCTGAGTGAAAAAAATTCTTTCGCTTGAGCTGATTAAATGCCACGAAGTCACTTGCATTGATATTGCAATGGCAGAATTTCACAGAAGGGAGTGCATAGTTTAAAATGTGTCGATTTAACTGCCATAGCTGCAATCCATCGTCAAAGCAGTGTGAGTAATACTCAATGAAACGTAGAGATGTAGCGTGTAATGAAAGAGTTGGAGAGTTGAGTTATTGTAGCCAGCAAGGGCAAGGGCAGAGCTGTCCTGAGCTGCTCCACCTCCCTGTTCACCAATGCAACATTCACTGTCAAAGATGCAATGATGGATCCCTAGTCTCCTAGAGTGGGTAAGTGCCGAAGAGTAGATTTGTAGTTTTTGATTATACTGATAGAAATTGTTGGATTTTACTTCATCTTTAGTTTTAGAAACATTTGAAAAGTTGTCGGTAGGTGGTGCGATTGATGACGCCACGGGTGCATAAAAACAGATTGTTAGCTCAGGCAGGACTTCATTTATTAGCTATTAAAAATATTTTGATACAGTATGGATGCAGCCTATAAAAAATAGAAATATTTACTGAATATTAAAACCACCAAAAATCACACAGCGTCAAAATTGTGATACCAGGTTTTATTAGTTCTAGCGTTGTATAATTATGAGTGTAAGGCAGCGCCAGTGTGGCGTATTATGTA
>JAQIXU010001803.1:0-15057 GCA_034701245.1 Strigamia transsilvanica | reverse complement strand
ATCAGCAACCTGTTTTCACTAATGCAATTGCTCTAAAATAAAAGAAAGGAATTTTGTTTTAGGGTGTTTCAGAAACTACATACTAGGGGATGGACATTTTGCTACAAATTAAGCAATTTGCAATTTTTTCGTACTGAATACCAAAAGCCTAAAATTCTGTCACAAAACAACGAACTTATTAAGAAAAATCACTAGAAAAGGATTACTGCTGCATGCGCAGTTTAATTCTGGAAGCAAGTCATGTGGCTAGTAAACAAAAATGGTATGAATGTACTTAACACGGGAAGGCATTTGAATAAATTAATTGTTTAACAAAACCAAAACATACAGAAATCAAGTTAAAGGAATTGCAACATGAAAAAAAAATTCGCAACTCCTTTCATTATGTCTGGTTAGATAAAGTTGTTTTTAATTTTATTTTAATTCCGCGACTCACGAGCAGGCGAATAAACACGTGGTGACGCCGTGACGGTTGGAAAAATTCCGTTTTGGTATTTCCAGATTTAGATCTTTAGTTTTGACCACACGATCAAAATCCAATCGTCAACCCATGCTTTTTCATAATAAACAATCTATAATATTCTAATTTCACCTCGCAATGTTGTTTGTTTGACGTTGCTTTTGATCAATTCCAGAAAAATCTGACAACAAAGTTTGCAAACTTGATCAAAATATCTCTTATTACTTACCTCCGAACTCATTTCGTTGCAAGGAAGTAAGAGTTAGATCGGCAGTGAACGAAAAATGTCTCAGCAATGCACGAGAATTTCGTTTGAACAAATTTGCACGAGAACATCGGTTATGAAGCCATTTGCACGAGAATCTCGTTTAAAAACGACTTGTACGAGAATCTCGTTTAAAAATGAGTCGTACGAGAATCTCGCTTAAAAAACGGCTGGTGTGAGAAGATGGCAGTGAAACAATTTTATTTCGCGTCAATTTGCTTAATTGCGTGCTGGTGCGCTGTTATTTACAGATCTTTCGTGTTTTAATACTTGCAATTTTACTAGCGAGTTGAAAGCGCAATGTGACAATCTCGGCCTCCATCCGAAAAAGAGTAATATCAATATAATTATTTGTTGTGTTGTGATTGCTGTTGTCTCAACGGTTTTATTTTGGTTTTTATGAGCAATTGTACGCAGGGCCCAATCAACAGCAGCAATATTATGATTTGTAGTTTGTGTGTTCAATGTTTTCTGGTGTTTTATTGAGATATTTTATTCAGGAAATCCTAATCAAGGGTATATCGCCAACCACTTTATGTCTAACCGTTAATTTTGGTGGATTTACCACAAAAGAAAATCGTCTTCGGTTCATACGGAAGGTAGGACAGTTATTTTATTTTACATTTGAAAGGAAAATATATATATTTTAAATCTTTATTGAATACATCTTAACTTGTCATGATCCGACTTACCATGGAAAATATGATGAGTATTTGTACCTGTATTTTATTTGGAATCGAAATTAGGAAATGAAAAGTCACAATGTGCCTTTCTGTTATTACGGTATTGGTCTCTGTCTTCCAAGAGGCCTTTGTTCTCAATTAACATGCGGTTGTTGTGTTAAGAGAACAAATACTTGTAATGTTTTCTTTTGCCAAAATAGTTCGCCTCAGATGTTGCATAAATTTAATAAAATTTAGCTACACTTTGTTTTACGTTCCAGTACAGATATGAACGACATTTCCAGTATTTTTTCGTTTATTGCCAATCTAACTCTCACTTCCCTGCAACGAAATGAGTTCAGAGGTAAGTAAGAGATATTTTAATCAAGTTTGCAAACTTTGTGGTCAGATTTTTTTGGGATAGATCAAAAGCAACGTCAAAAAAACAACATTGCGAGATTTCATTAAGTGAAATTATAATACAACCCCCGGCCATAAGTTTAGAAAGTCACTGTGAAAAACTTGTAATGTCAGGTTTTGAAAGGTACAACTTTTAAAAAAATCATCCAAATAACCTGACATTTTGAGAAATTAATGTTTAGCATGTTTATTCTTAAATACTATACACTTGAATTTGCTTATTTTCCAGGTATTTTGTGGTTATCTTGGCCCTGTGTGGTGGGGGTCATGTCATGCTAAAAAATGCAGTCCCTCATTCTCTTGTTGAATAACTTTTGAATGAATGGAAGAAGTCCTGTTTCCAGTATATTTATGTATTTCTCAGCATTATTATTTCCTTTGACAACTTGAATTTCACCAATACCAATAGATTGTTTGTTTGTTTGTTATGATTCGATCGAGCAAAGCAACCACACGATGAGCAACACAATTGAAAACACAGTTGAAAACACAGTTGAAAACACAGTTGAAAACACAGTTGAATATGCAGTTGAAAACGCAGTTGAAAACGCAGTTGAAAAAGGTAAAAACAAGACTTTTATTTGTTTTTAAAATGTTTTAAAATAACTTTTTACAGAATGGTGGGATGATGAATGCAATGAGGCATTCTTCGAAGCGTTGGAACGTTTCGAACGGGAGCAGCAGCAGCAGCAGCAGCAGCAGCACACCAGCGCCGAAAATGGTGACGTGCCAGACAATATCAAGATCAAGGTCAACCAGAGCATGAGCGAGACCGAGAGCGAGCAGCACAATTCGAATGCAGATGGCCACCAGGCAAAGAAACAAAAACTTTGTTAATGTGTTTCATAATTCTCAATTTTGTTTGATTTTTTTTTAATTTGTTTGATTTTTTAAATTTTAAATTTTTATACGGGACAATAAACTTCTTATTGACTCATACTTTTGTCCATTTATTTACTTGAGAAACGTTAGCAAACCCGGAGCGCAGTGGTGGTTATGGTGTTACAAATGAGTAATTTAGGCTACGAAACGGTTGTTTTGATTTTTCAAAACTGAAAAGATTTCAGAAATTTTTATGGATTTGTAGCTATTTTCGTTTTATTATTTAATGGCCGTAAAGTCCCTAAATTTGCGAAACCTGCCCGATCGTCGCAAACTCTGGTGCCGATCGGTTACATATAATAACCACGTTCGCCACTAAACGGTTTTGCTAATAATAAGAAATAATGAGAAAAATGTTCATCCGATAGGATGAACCGGGCCTGCTAGTTACGTGTTTATTCGCCTGCTCGTGAGTCGCGGAATTAAAATGAAATTTAAAACAACTGTATCTAATCAAACATACTTATTACAATTCCTTTAACTTGATTTCTGGATGTTTTGGTTTTGTTGAACAATTAATTTATTCAAATGCATTCTTGCGCGTTAGGTATAATCCCGCCATTTTTGTTTACTAGTCACATGTCTTGGTTCCAGAATTCAACTGCGCATGCAATAGTAATTCTTTTCTATTGACTTTTTTTTAATAAGTTTGTTGTTTTTTGACAGAATTTTGGGCTTTTGGTATTCGGTATGAAAAAATTGCAAACTGCTTAATTTGTAGCATTTATTAAGTTGGATTTGATTGTTTACATCTCACCGCCAGGTAACGTTCTGTTCACCTGCACACCTGTGTAATTATTGAATGTACTTTGGCGCCGACCAATCACAGTCGAGTGCGCCACTTACTTGTTAGTGCTGTATGCACTTTGTTAAATAAAACACTTTATGTTAATCCTTACCACGCGCTACATGTTATTCATGCCGTATCGCCGAAATACACATTAGAACATTGAGAAACTAAGGTTATGGGTCCTGCACACTAAAACTGCACCAAAATACACATGTTTGGAACGAAAACAAATCGAAGAAGTTGGAAACGTTTTCCAATACGACCAAATTTTCGAGGAAACAAAACTTAGAAGAAAAATGGCCAACAATGGGTAAAGATAACTACGATGCTTGGAAAATCCAGACGAATGCGATACAAGGAATCAAGGAAACGCTAAAATATGCAATCGGGAATTCCAGGCGACCAGAAGTTAAACCAGAAGACGATGAAACGCAAAAAGCCGCAGACGCGTGAGACTCGGCCGGAGGGCGGTGCGAGCGGTGCGCCCGCACACGGCCCCGCGCGGCAAAAATTGTAAATTTTGCAGGATAGTGTGATTTCTTTGATAAAAGTTTGACAAGTTTAAAAAAAAAGATGTCTACACATTTCAAACCAGATGGTAATGATACAACAATGAAATAATACACAGGTGATAATGATACAACAATGGAATGATATAAGAATGAATTGATAGTGCACATGGCCGCAGTGATATTTGAAATGGTTACTTGAACAGCTTAATCCGCCAGCTTGGTGTTTCCACCTCAAGAGGAGCCCTGACCCTTTTTCTTTACATGCTAAGTATTACCCCTCAGCTGAAATCCACCTTTAACTATCGAGAAAACTGCCTTTTACCAGAATCCACCTGTTTTGTGGATTCTGATTGTTCCAATTCTGCAAGAATCGGATTTTAAAGAATCCATTTAACAATTGAATGCAGCTGTTGAAAGGTATTGAAGAATGTCTTAGGAAAAGACTTGTTATCCCTGTTGTTGTAAATGGACACCAATTTTGGCATGTTTTCTAACAAGTAATTTAGTCTATTTGTCTTATTTCTCTAGTGATTGCCTTCTGAAACAATGATACTACACTGCATTACGTTTATTAGGTATTTTCAAGCCAATAAATAAGTGAAAATCTGGTAAAAGCAACTACCTCTTTCCTAGCAATCAAACCATGCTCTACAACATTGTCTACAACAGTTTAAAAGTTACAAAATCGTTCGCCATGATTCCAAGGTCAAGGGTCAATTTTCATGGTCCCATTGAAATCAGCACTCAACACTTCCTATTTAACTGTTTCAACAGATTATTGAATTTCTGGTTTATTCTTATTCTTATTCTTCTGAACACCCTCTGCGAATTCAAACCTTCCATTTTCTTGCTGATTAATTAATTTCTATATACGAACATTATAATTTACTGGCTGCAGTCTTTCCTTCCCGATCGATGACGCCTGACAAAGTTTTATTTAAATTTTGTTTTTTTCATTGTATGCTTTTATTTATGAATTGCTTATTTATTATTTGCTGCTTGGTGTTCACTGTTTTCCTCACCATTAAAAGAGATTTTTCCTACTGGTGCGAACTACTGTACGATTTCCGTATTAAGCAAATCTTCTGTATTCTATACAGCCAATTAATAATTTACCAGAATTTATTTTCAATTTCAAATAAGAACTAGGTCAGAAAGCCACGCCTTTGTACAACATGGAGGTTGCTGGAAGGAAGGTTTAACACGCCTGTCTTGCAGTAAATCCACTTGGTAGCACCGAATTCAGGTAATCTGAACCAAATTTATTTCTCCATCACTGTTCACAAAACAACGTGACGTTAAATTAATTTTTAAAAAGTGTGTGTTGTTATTACGACACAATAGTAGTGAAACTTCCAGGTGCTAGTTTGCAAGCAGATTATAATGTTATATTTTTTCATAGTGATGTTAGGTATGTTTGGTTGTTCTTAAAATTTCTTCAATTTCACCAGTCTAGGTTTTTAGATTGCATTTGGGGGATTGTTTTTTGGGCGTGAAAATTGCTGTTTTCGTCATGGAAATTGCTGATTTGCGACTGAAGTTAGCTTTTTCCGACCTGAAGAAATATTTATTTTTATTATTAACCATGATTGCGCTTGCGTTGGGGTTAAGGCACAAAACCTCCTTTTAAGAAAAGGATTAACTTCTCCTTTTCAGAAAAAGGGTAACTTCTCCTTTTAAGCAAAAAAGGTAACTTCTCTTTTGTGAGTAAGGGTAAACTACAGAGCCCTGGTCCAAATTGAATGATATCTACTGGCCTGGCTAGATTCCTTTGTTTCAGAGTTTTTGTAGACAGACATGGTGTAGTTGTTTCAGGTTCTTTGGTTGGGTTCAGACTTAGGATTTTTCCTCATAGGATGACGGTTGTCCGATCAGAAGACAAGTGTATGAAATATTACTTTACATCAAGTAATCGGAAATTCGACTATTGGGACAAACTAGAAGAGATCTACGAATTGAAAGGACCGGCCACCGCGGAGACATTGTTACGGCAAATTTGCATGACATAAATGGCGGAAACCAAAAATGTACGTCATTTTCTAAAGAACTTTTTTGAAGCAGTTGACAAGTTGCTCAACATGAAGGTAGATCTCCACCCGGAGTTGATTGGAACGCTAATGCTGATGAACCTACCAAAGTCGTATGACACGTTTCGCATCACCATGGAATCCAGGGATGAATTGCCAGCGCCGAGCATACTGAAGGCCAAGACCCTCGCCGCTGCAGCTGCCAAAGAAAAAGAGAAGGGACACGTGCCAGACGCCATGATGGTGAAGAAATCATACCCAAAACGCAGACCAACACGAGAAGAGAGCGCAACAGAGAAGCCAACTTTCAAGTACAAGTGCCATGGCTGCGAGAAAGTGGGGCACAAAATTGCAGACTGTCGAAACAAAGCAAAGAAAAAAAGCGTCAAGAGCCCACAATTCGAAGTATGACGCTTTCTACTGCCAAGAAGTCAAGACTGCACTGAGGAGCGATGAAACGAGACCGGCAAAGTGGTGTTTGGACAGCGACGCGAGCTTGCATATATGTTCAAGTGAGTTGGTGCTTTCGTAAATCGAATCCTCGGAGAACAAGAAACTAAATCTGGCCAGCAATTCGAACACGAGTATCGATGGGAAGGGAATCGCGAAGATCGTCGTAGGAACCGAAGATGGCGATTTGAATTTGAACCAAAAGGAAACGATATTGGTCCGAGACTTGCGAACAATGTATGGTATAACTTGCATATGTAACGATAATTTGGAGTGTGAGAGGTCCTTACACTGCCTAGCAATGGGACCCATTAGACTAATGAATGGGCAGACATTCAAATATAACACACTTCAATGGCATAGCGCACCCTGGTGACAGAATTGATAATTACAGTTCCCTAACTGTCACAAGTTTGATCGAATTTAATTATTCAGTAGTCATTTCATGCTATAATTACTTCCAAAACTCCCAAGCTTGAATTGAAATCGATAATATTTTTTTTAATGCTTTGAAAGTTAATTTTTTGTTGTGGTCTGACCTAGCAAGCCAAGTTTCAACTCCTTTCAATTCTATGTGCATGTAATTGTTGTATCTGAAGGCCTAATTACATTCAGTGCTGGACTGGCCCAGCGGGCTACCGGGAGTTTCCCGGTGGCCCGTGGCCGACCCGCCAAACCCGCCGATGCATTTTTTGGTCTGAAAATGCACTTTTTTGGTCTAAAAATGCATTTTTTTTTTTTTTGTCTGAAAATGCATTTTTTGGTTTAAAAATGCATTTTTTGGTTTGAAAATGCAATTTTTGCTTGGAAAATGTATTTTTGCTTGGAAAATGTATTTTTGCTTGGAAAATGCACTTATTTTGGTCTAAAAATGCATTTTTTTTGTCTGAAATGCACTTTTTTGGTCGGAAAATGCACTTTTTTGTCTGAACATGTATTTTTTTTAAAAAGGAATTATTTTTTGTTCAAAAACAAATTTTTTTGTCTAAAAGTCCATTTTTTTGTGTCTAAAAAATAAAAAATCCAATTTTTTTGTCAAAAATCTTTTTTTTATGTGGCCCGACCCATCTGGATTTCCCGGTAGGAAATTTGTTCCCAGTCCAGCCCTGATTACATTTATCAATTTTGCGAACAACTGTAATTACTTCTTTCATGTTTGTTATTAAAAATTTTTTATCATATACAATGCAAAATGGAATATAAATATTTAAAAAAACTTTTATCAATAATAAAATGATAACTAAGAAAAACATTGATTTAGTTGCACTGCAGTTCAGCCATAGTCGTTATCTGTCAATGAGTATTTTCAGTATCTGGTGGATACAGCTTGATGATTTTTATGACCATATCATACTTGTCTGTTTCACGATACTTCAAAACTGTAATTATCACTAATTCACTTTCTATACTGTGTTCACAAAAATGATCAAATGATCACTTCAGTATTTTCCTTTTTTGTTTATAATCAGCATGTATTATCAAAGAAAAATAAGAATTCGAAGAATTATAAAAAGGTATGTTAAAATGGAATTAGAAGATTCAACAGTATTTCCATCAGTTGAAACCAAAATGAATCAAAAAGTTTCAATAACATATCAAATTTGCCGAGTCTCTGTAGCCATGATGACAATTTCTTTATGTATATTCCAATGTTGGCAACAAATCGTTTGTTATGCACAAAAACCTATAAAAGTTCGTGCCGATATTAATGAAAAAATACTTGGTGACTTTCCTGCAATACACGTATCTGCACTTCTAAATGATGAAAGCAAAGCACATGATGCTAAATTATATGCGAAAAACAAAAAACGTAAGACATATTTGTAACTATACCTAGCCTGTCATTAAATTTCAAATTGCAGAATGCTTGCAAACTATTCAATACTATATGGACAACCTCACAGACATGCATGAAGTAATGAAAATCAAAAACTTTACTAAGATGATACAAAACCTAACCTTTTCAAGAGTAAGTTAAATAAATCATCTAATCATTACTAGTGGAAACAACAATGATTCTAAAATATATTTTTTTCTTTTCTTTTGTTGTATGCAAATAAATTATTGGCAACTATGACACATAACTACACTTTATTGTCCTTTAATTCAGCTCCATAACAGGGTGTTTAAAATCAAAAATTATAAAAATAAGAGAATGATAAGTTTTCATCATATGTTCGTTCCAAAGCAAAAATATGGAAATGTACATTCCCTGTTGCAAAAGTTTAGAAACTTAACAATTGCACACAACGTAGAAGCATTTGCATAGTCAAATCACATGTTTGTAACATAAAATAACTTAAGATCAAACATGGGTAAGGCACAAGAGTATGGATGAAAACCAAATTCCAGTGAACATGCGAGCAAAGAAGAAAAATCTGGCCAAAATTGCTAATCATTTGAAGGTATCCACATCATATATCAGCAAATGCTTAAAATGCAATCAAAGAGAGAATTTTGTTTGGGGTAACAAGTAATCTCCATGCAAGACGGAGCACTCTGCCACATGGCCAAGACCACAATGGAATGGTGTAAGAGTAAAAAAAAATACCATTTTACCGTGGCCAGGTAACTCACCAGATACGAATCCGATTGAGAATATTTGGCTGCTAATGAAGAAATGCCTAAGAGCTCACAAACCCAGGAATAAGGCAGAAATAAAAGCTGCAATCACACACGTGTGGAAATCAATCACCGCAGAGGAATGTCAAAAACTGATATCATCAATGCCAAGAAGGATTGCTGCAGTGATCAGAGGAAAGGGTTATCCCACCAAATACTGAGGTAAAACTCATTTAGAATGGTGTTTCTATATTTTTTAAATTGTAGTTTCTAAACCTTTGCAACAGGGAATGCATATTTTTATATTTTTGCTTAGGAACAAATGAAGAAAACTCATCATTTCTCTTCTTTTTTTTTATTATTTTTTGATCTTTAACACACTAATGTTTTGAAGCTGAATTATAAGACAGTGTCATAGGGCAGTATCGTAGTTGCCAATCATTTATTTCCACACAACTAAAGGAGAAAAAAAATATTTTTTGAAATCATTGATGTTTCCAAATTTATGCGTTCCACTAGTACTGTATAACTTATCCAGGAAATACATGCAACAAAGCTTTTACACGAGTGTTTAAAATATAAAATCGTTTGGATTTAGCACAGCAGACATAAAAGACATTTGAATTTGAAGACACCATTTATTTTTCTCATGTTTTTGGATTATTTTTCCTGATATGTTGTACTTTGTTTTGTAGGGTTCAAAGGTGTACAACAAAAAATTTACAGTCATTGAAATATTCTCACTTTTCGCACTAAATACAAGAATTGAAAATGGTAGTTATGTCATGGCAATCAGAAGATGGCTGGTTTAATTTTTTAAATTTCTCTTTTCAATGTATCTAAGAAAAAGAAATTCAACTTGGACCAGAAAGCCGATTGAAAATTCAGATTCGGACAAATTTCAGTGTTACGGATTTTAGCATATTGATGGTAGGTAAATATGTTCAGATAAGTTACAGTGGTTGTCCACAAAAACTCAAAGAAACGACCCGGAAAACGATTCGTATCACCTCTTTTCGGGCGTGTAAAAACTTGAGTAGAGGCTGGAGCTTTGTGGATGTAATAACATCCTTGTATGAATTACTTACTTAACTGTACTAACCTGTGGCACCCGTATGTTTAACACAAATTTCACTTATGGTAGAAACGGGCCTGGTATTCATTTTGCAAGCAAAACCCCAGGCTGGCTCTAATCTGATCTAAATTTTTTCGGCTGAAACAGTGGTCTGAAGTATTTGTTATGGTTTCTTGATGCTCACATTTCCAGTAAATTCGGTCCATATCTAACTTAAATGTAATTTGGCCAGAACAGTCGGTGCAGCTGGAGGAGCGTTTTGATATGCTGGTGGTGGGGGTTTTTCTTTATTACCTTTACCCATTATTTTAATTGTGTATATTTTGTATCTCAGATAATTTTATCACCAAAGAAAAAAACAATTTCTCGTTTGATTTTACCACCTCATTGGTATGGTAACATGCTCCAGGCTAATGTAATTGCATTTACGTTTAAAAGAGTAAGAAATCCAATTTTGGTCCAATAAGCAATTACAAATGTTGCAAAAACTAAAATTGGTGAAAATGTACATTTTTAGTTGGTAATTAAAACGATTTGTTTTTATGTACTGTAGTACAAATTTATGAACCGAAGGTTGTCTGTGTGTGTCGATCGAGCCGAAATGGAACGCTGCGAAATTCAATGTTACTTGGATCAAGTAGCTTTAAGAAATTTTAGTTGCCAGTAAGTTTTATGCATAAAAAGAATTACGGTTCAACAAATTTCCAGACAAGTTAAAAATGTTTTTGCTGTTGCAAATTTATTTTTTCAGATTTCCTTTCTTGCCACAAAAACAAACAAAGCATTGTATTGCAAACCAGCTGACGTGCGATTATTTTCAAGAACTAAATGATATAACAAAAACCATAATTCCATATTTTGATTGCCATTGTCCAACAGAATGTGAAAAAACTACAGTTACTTCGTATTATATTTTGAGTGACATGACTGGCAAGTCTTTAGAAGTCTACGCATTTAGCAACTGGATTCGTAGTTTGACCGAATACCTTTTCTATGACCTTATCGCTCTAATGTGTGACATAGGAGGATGTCTATCTTTTTACTTGGGAGTGTCATGTCTGTCAATTGTTCATGTAATTTTACAAAGTATTCATAAACTGAAGAAATGGCTTAAATTTCATGTCAAGAAAGAAAACAAGTTTGAAACTAAAGTCTTATTATCCAAGGTTAAAAAGTTAATTAACCACCACAAACTACTTGTACTGCAAACTAACAAATTCTTAAATGTTTTCCTACATTTAAAAAAATTCTTTGTCTTAGTTATGAGTGGTGTTTGTGCTTATTTTATTTACGAACGAATCACAGTGTTCACAGCATATGCTACTTATGAAACCATTATCCTTGAACAGGAGGAGTTTATTAAAATCCCACCTCTGGTTGTGTGCTCAGAACCAGATGTCATATATGATGAAAAAAAGAACATTAAAAACAAAAAACAGCTGAATGATACTTGTGCAGAAGACATCAATATTTTAGAATTACTTGATGAACCGTCAACATATATGGGAAATGCTGATCTACTGTGGGAAGACTTTGGAGACATGGAAAATTATGATCAAGCTGAGGTAAGAACTTGTTTATATATAGCAGGTTAGTTTTGGAAATATGTTGTAGTTCTACTAGGCGCATTCTTAAAGTCATTTAAACCTGTTTAAATATTTTAAACCAGTCTAAATGTCAAATTTAACATGTAAAATCTTACATTTAGACTACGGTAGTTTAAAAAATTTAAACAAGTTTAAATGACTTTATGAATGCGCCTACTGATTTTTCGAGTTATTCTGTTCTTACAAATTAATCAGTAAATCATAAGTCATAAATATTGAATGTTAGATTTATGTTGGCCTATATACACGTTCTATGCACCTGCTATTCATGTGATTGTTGAACACACTGGTTATCCTTTTTTTTATTTTATTGTTTTTATTCCAATTAAGGAACTAGGAATTTCCATTAAAAATGAAATATCATATCTCAATTTTTTCGGGGCGAACAGGACTTACATTTCGACAGTATTCGGAAAATGTATCCAGTTTAAATCACGTATGCATTGTGTTTACAAATTGTTTAGTATTTACCTTATTGTGAAAAGTAAAACCTTTCAGATATTGTTAAGTATACTCCAAGGGACATTGGAATGTTCATTCCCTATCTAACAGAAGGGTTAAGATGCAATACTCATTCTAAAGTATAGTGTACCAAACACAACCCAGTTTAGCCAATTAAGAGGAATTAATTTCTCTTAATAACATCAAAATTTATTAAAATGTATCAAATTAACAATACTTAATTTTTTAGATGTTTTTTATGAAGAAATTTGAAACAGTTAATGTTAAATCATTTGCTGAGCAATCTCACGATTCATGGATGTATGTAGAATTGTTGAAACAAACGGTCAGTATAACATATCACATTGTAGAATACAGTGCAAAAATGTAAATCAATTTTAAAATTGGACAAAACAGATACGACGTCTTAACTCTCGAAGAAGTAAGTGTGTAACTACAAAAGAATTCGACCAATGCGAAACTAACTGTCTGGAAAATATGTTGTTGAAAGAAAGCATCAAGTGCAAGTAAGCAACAACATTCTGCAATAACATGATATATGTTTAATGACTTGTTTTGCTACAAAAAAGATTACCATTTATGAATTTACAATCTTTACCTCTGTGTGGTACATCACAGTCAGCTAAATCATCGAGCAAATCTTATTTAAATGTTTATTCCAATGTTGATGTTATTCGTGACTGCAACTGTCATCCCGCATGCAATCAGACGATTTACACTGCAATCAGTGCACAGATAGCCAGGGCCCCTGATTTTCCAGTGATAATAACTAAGGTTCAGTTTGAAAGCAACATAAATGAAATATTTCAACAGAAATTTGTAATGCCTGTTGAAAAATTTATCAATGATATTGGATCAATTGTAGGATTTTTTCTTGGAATATCTGTCCTCTCAAGTTTGACTTTATTGCACACTATGTGCAGTATTACTGATAGTATGATGTTTCGACAATAATTTCTTTGCAATATTTTATCTAGGCACAAATTTGCAATTTTTATTATTAAATTATATTTAATGGTTGATGGTGCACTATATTTTTCAAAATATTTATAAGTGTACCTTATTTAAATAATAATAAATAATAACCTTAGAAATATTGTTGGAAAAAAAAAATGGTACAAACATGTGATGCATGGATTCATGGAAATACATCTCATTAACATTTGCGAAATGTACCAAAGTTGTAATTGAAAAATAATCTTTAAATCGTGTCTTGGATTTATTTACTTTACCTGTATTTATGCTTTCATGCATTCAACAAAATATTTATTTAAACAAACTCATTTGGATGCTTTAAATGTTGACATAAACATACAACTATACATAATTAAAAGTAAGTAAGTAAGTTAGTTTAATGATAATTATGATTCATAATTCCAATAAAACAGATATAAAAAGGCAAAACACCAGAAAATAATAACAAAAAAAAAAATTGAAAAATTTCCAGAATTTTCAATGGGTTGCAACTCATTGGAAATTTTGAAATTTTTTCATTTTTTTTGCCATTTTTTTCAGGTGTTTTGCCTTTTATTTTCTAAGGGGGGGGGGGGGGCTTTAGACCCAACGACCGCCCCGGGCGGCTAAAGCTCTCGCTACGCCACTGTCCCAATTGGGACATTTTTGTAGAATACATGTAGTATGTTGTATGTGTGTAAACATAGAAGACGGTTTTTTTCTCACACTTGTATATGTATACATAAACTTATACATGTTCGATTTTGAGAACAAATCAGTTTTATGAACACCTATGACCCCCAATTAGTTCAGATAATCTGGGTTCTACTGTACGGTATGTGCTTGCATGTGTGTATTGTAGTGCGATTTAATAGTGTTGTTGGTTGATTCGATGACATTGTTGGTGCATGCCATCCATAAAAGCAACAAAAATACTGGTAAAATGAACCCCCCTCGGTTAGTAATTGGGTCCAGGCTCGTAAACGGACCGGGTCACTATTCGGAGCTTTACGGTAATTAGGGTCCACTTGTCTGACCTGATATGATAGTAAGAAAATGATAACAGTCCATGGTGTCGTATTACAAGGGGCAAGGGACAAGTTTTGCCACAGATTTTGACTAATTTTGCCATAAATTTTGACTAATTTTGGCATAAATTTTGACTAATTTTGCCACAAATTTTGACTAATTTTGCCACAAATTTTGACAAATTTTGACAAATTTTGCAACAAATTTTGCCACAATTTTGGACAAATTTTGCCACCAATTTTGACAAATTTTGCCATAAATTTTGACAAATTTAGCCACAAATTTTGACAAATTTTGCCACAAATTTTGACAAATTTTGCCACAAATTTTGACAAATATTGCCAAAATTTTGAACAAATTTTGCCACAAATTTGGACAAATTTTTTCACGAATTTGACAAATTTTGCCACAAATCTGGGCAAATTTTGCCACAAATTTAGGCAAATTTTGTCACAAATTTTGGCAAATTTAGCCACAAATTTTGACAAATTTTGCCACAAATTTTGACAAATATTGCCAAAATTTTGAACAAATTTTGCCACAAATTTTGCGGTGAGTCCGGGTGTTCGTCACCGGTGAGATGCAAAATGACTTAAACTCTGGCTGGTTATTCCTTTATCTAGGGGTAAATGAATAACTGAACTAATTTGATTTAGATAAATAACGCACAAAGGTTTATTAATTCGGAATTATACATAATAAATATAAGAAATGACTAGAGAAATGATGTGGATGGTGGTTTTGGCGATTTCGCGCCAAAACGGATCTAACTTCTTCTTACACGTTTCGAGCTGCTGGGCCTCCGTTGCTCGTCGCCGGCGTCCCTGCTGCGAGTGGAAGAATTACTTTGGGAAAACCCAAAGTAAGGAATTAGAATCGCACGAGAATCTAATAGCTTTG
>JAQIXU010001802.1:0-15059 GCA_034701245.1 Strigamia transsilvanica | reverse complement strand
ATTTTTTAACATGGGGTTCTATGGCAAACCAACCAAGTCATTTTAAAAAATTTGTAATAGCAAAAATTTGTTATAACGAGTTTCGACTGTAAATATTTTAGGGCTGTGCGAAGTTGTAGGAGCACCACATGCGGTCTCTCAATTTGGCAGTTGGCCTTTCTTAGCCTCGCGGGCCGTACAAAAAGCAGCAGCAGGCCGGATTCGGTCCGCGGACCGTAGTTTGTACTAGACTAGATGACTAAATCACCTTTAGATATCGAATTTTGTCTGTTTATTATCTTTTGGGAAGAATATTAAGTGATGTCTGCATATATTTCCTATCTTTTTGCATGAAATCAACATTTGTAATGCTGAAAATAAAGCTAAACGATTGATGTTTTCATTGGAGTCATTTAGGCAATGCAATTTTTATTTATTTATTTATTTTTTGCTTTATTTAAATTTACTTTAGCAACATCATGATAAAAACCCAAAACAAACAAGACGTCTCATTACTTGGAAAAGAGCTGCGTTGGGATTCATCTCACTAGTCTCACTTCCCGGAATAAAAACAAGGGGAGGGTGTTGAAATATCTAGTTTTGGTTTTTACAACCAAATTCAAAATGGATGCCACACAAATAACATTAGGGGTTGAACTTCCAATTGATATAATTGTTAAAATGCAAGGTTACTGGCCTCACCAAGCACTAAAGCTGGATTAAGAAGTTTTTAGGTTGCTATTCAGGTTGAAGATGTGTTGGCCTAAACCGAAGAATTGAAGCAAAGCGTTTAGTAGGCGCATTCATAAAGTCATTTAAACTACAGTGGAACCTTGCATAACGAGCACCTCGCACAACAAGTAATTCGCATAACGAGCGATAAAAATTTTTAAAAAATGACTCGCTTAACGAGTGTTTCGCATTAAGAGCAACACTCTGGAACGAATTATGCTCATTATGCGAGGTTCCACTGTAGTTACAATTTTTTAAACTAGTCTAAATGTAAGATTTTACATGTTAAATTTGACATTTAGACTGGTTTAAAATATTTAACCAGTTTAAATGATTTTATGAATGCGCTTAGTGTTTTGGGTTCATGCTAATCTGTGTCCTCCCTAAGTAAATGTCCATCTTGCTCTCTGGAAGGATATGGCTAGTTTATGTGGAAATGTGTGTTAAAGCAAGGAGGACAGATTTGATCCATTACAGCTGAGTGTAATGGACTGATTTCCTTTTGATTTTCCTAGACATTTCCATAAAAGAAATTTGCTTTTGTTTTATTCAAGATTCTCTAAGATATTGAGACTGCAATTTTCTGCCTTTGGCATCTTCAGCTTAAAGCTAAGTATAAGCTACTTTGCATTTCAGCAAAAGCGCTTCTGCTTGTGGCAGTGTCAACCGTTGTCTGGAATAGTAACTTCAACAGGAAAATGATACTAACAAAATGACTGAATGCACATTCAATCTTCTATGTATAGGGATATTAAGCAGAGCAGGTAAGAAAGAGAAACTTTGGTTTTACCAACCTAACAAAGCAATGCAATAGACTGAATATCAGGTAAAAGGGGAGAGGACTATGCCTAAGGAGAACAAGTAGACCTAACCTAGTTGTGGATGAAAAGTGTTAGTAACCTATGGCAACTCCAAGTGCTGGTGGGCCACTTGAAAGGAGAAGAACACTAGACTAAAACAATATTAGTAGATAAGGCAAAAGAAGCACAAATAGCAGTTTTGGGATGATGTAAAAATTTGAAATTTAATTTCAACAGCAAAGCACTTCAATTTATATATTTTTGACAACCAAACTATATTCATGACCACAAAGCCTGAAAAGGTTTGACCAAAACTCTAATACCACACAAGTTGTTGTTTCTATGTATTGACTGATGAGTATGTTCATTTCTGATAGCCAGCAGTGAAAGAATGGCATAACTAGGGGTGGATCTACATAGGGACTAATTTGGCTTAAGCCCTGGGTCTCCAAGTGTCAAGGGCCCACAAAAATTGAATTATTATAGTATACCGGTATTTATAGTATTGGTTGTCATTCAACACCATTTCATAAATAAATATATTTCAACTCTGATTTTGATGTTATTAAAAATGAATTTTAAACCCCAACTTAAAGATTCTTAATCTAACAAAAAATGGGGCCCCATTGGACTTCAACAAGCCCTAGGCCCCGAAAAACCTCGATCCGCCCCTGGGCAGAACTACTGTAGAGGTCCAAAAATGTTATTGGAGATTTTGCCAATATGAAGTGTAGGGCCTAGTGGGGAAAGTTTGAATGTTCCACCACTGAATGAAAGTGAGCGGGTACTACCAGGAACGGCAGTGCCGGCTGAAGGTTCTGCGGGGCTTCGGGAAACAGTTATTAGTAGGGCCCCAAAATTCGAAAATTCTTAAATATATGTATACCTTATTACTCCACTTTAAGCTGCATGCCACTACAAGTGAAATTAACAAGTTTGGAAATTTCAGGTAAAAACCTGCCAGTAAAAACAGAGTTTACCGGCAGTTTGGTCAAACTCTCGCTGCAGCGGCATGCGGCTTAAAGTTGGATAATACGGTATAAATTGTGTATTTAACAGTCAGTTTGACATTGGTTTAAAAATTGATCAAGGACATCTATTAAAATGTACATGACAACATTAATACCCAGTATTTGTATAAAAATCAATCCACTTTCAACGTTGGTTATCATCAATGTCAACAATTGGTGACATGGCAGCGCTTTTGTTAATAGATTTACTGGGCATGGAGTCCCATGATTAGTGCCAGATGTTGGAGTGTTATGTAAAAAAAAAAAAAAAGGACTCACTTTTAGCCAGAAATTACTGTCATGGGAATTTAAAAATAGAAATACTGTTGGAAATTATTTTGAAAAATTTACAATTTTGTTGCTAATTCCTCAGAAAACCAATCCTTTGATGATTTTAATTTTTTGACCAATCACCTATTTTTTGATTATTGGTAAATCTAGTAAAGCTGAGTCCAAGCTGATAAACTGTGTAACTAATGTCCATCTCAGATTCAAATGTCCTATTCATGTTCACAGCTCTTGGACATCTCTTGGATGTCCAATTTAAATCCACATACCAAAAGTGCAAATCTAACGAGTGGCTGGATGTCCTCCAAACCTCACTTACAATCCATATTTGGACAACATCCCAAATCCATATCGACTCATTTGCTGCACATCAACCAAATATCCACACCAAGTTCACATCTATAGACAAAGCAACCAGTAGAATAGTAAACCTTTTTAGCAAGTTAATATTGCCAATATTGGAAAACTGTGTAATTAGTAAATCCTCAATTTTCATTTTCATTTTTTAATATTCTACTCCCAAAAATCAATTGATACACATTTGGACAAAAAATATTGGTCTGCAACATTACATAATTTGAGAAGCTCTGGACCAAAACAAACACATTTTTAAGAAACATTCAGCATTGAGTTTCCTTTGGTGTTATGTGTTCTGCTTGCAGAAGATGTGACATTAATAGAGGAAAGTGAAAATGTTCCTAATGCAGCTATTGTTTCATTTTAAAAATGTTGTGTAATAATAATGTAGATTTTATCTTTGTGAAAGCTTTGTTGAGGGCAATTGGCCACTACCACTACATAAGCGGCATTCTGTTCGACTAGAAGCATCAGAAGAGCACTTCTGGCACAGTAATAAAACGAGAAAAAGATTTTGGATTTTAAAACCACTGGTTGCTTCTACTATAATCTGAGATTTAAACTGGGTATTTCTATGGTTTATCCACTTCTTTGGTGCAAATGCAAGGTTGGGTCTTTGGTCACCCAATCGGGGTGATCGCCAAGACATGTTTCACTATGTATGTAAAAAATCTATCTCTACTCCAGCTAGATTCTATATGGTACTTTGATCTATGATATTTATTTTGATAAACTTTGGTTAAATCAATACTAGAAATATTTTTCTAGTTCATTCGGATGCAATATTGAAAGTCGATACAGTAAAACCTGTCTTGGCGACCAATTGATTCGTTGCTGTATTTGAAAAGTCATTTGGACTAAACAGCATTTTTAAACTGCTTGACTGAGGGTTGCCGTGATCCAAGTTTAAAAATGGCGACTGCTTGCAATCGCTGTGGCAGGGCGCGAAATTTACCGGAGCAAACCAGAACGGTGTTCCGGTCAGTGAAATTATGGAAAATATCGTTCCGGTTCGTGAAATTATTCTATCAGCTGATAGTGTGTAGACATACGTTGCATGTACAAATGTGAAGTGGCATTCCAGTTTGTGAAATTTTCCATTTTGAGCCCTGCGCCGTGGACGTGTGCGCAACGTAAACTTTACGCCAAGTGAAATTTATAGCGATTGGTTATCTATTTAATTAGTTATTCCAAATTGAAAATTTCTGCCCCTTAAAACCCCAGCATAACAATTTTGTGGGCTTCAATGCATCACACAAGAGCGCTTCATCTAACAGCTTCTAACTTTCACCAGCAGATCGCACTGGCAATTAGCTATTCAAAAATACAAGTCTGGGCATGCGAACTTATGGACCTGAAACAGCGAAGGGCTTATACCAAAATTGTATATTTCTTCCTTGTACCTCCAAATGTTTTTATATACTTCTATATAAAACACTAGTAATTTTAAATCGATCTATCTACATGTATTTAACAAGTTTAGACTTAGAAAAACCATTAAAAGGTTAGCCTAGGAGGCAACACTATTGGGTGTGTGGTATGTAGAGGAGGTACTGCCAAGATCGATGCCAATAACCTGCAGTTATTAAAGCAGTCTCCCCCGATTGCAATTAAAGTGCGCGGGGCCATTGGCGTGGGAGGAAATACAAAAACAAAGGTAGCCCCAATCAATTGATTATGACCGATTGATTGGAAGGTGGGTGTACGGCAAGCCGGATCCCATCTGACCCCCAACCCTGCACGAGTCCCCAGTGTGTCGTCTTGCAGTCTTGGGTTTCATTGGGTTAGCAGTGGCTGATGAGCGAACATGGAATTTGCATTTAAATTGAAAATTCCCTCGCGTATTGCATCCTCTAGTGTTTGATGCTGCAATCCCACATCGCTCAAAAGACTAGCAACCGAATATATCTGACGCATGTATGCCGTATACATATTTAATCAAGCCCTAATTATTGCGTGTTTTGAATATTTCCATTGAATTTCTAATGAACTGTTTTGAAAATAAGACAGAATTGGACAGAATTGGACTGTTTTGTCATTTCTGCTGTGGTATTGTGCGGGTTTTAGCATTTTCCTCTCGAATTTTCTTTGTTTTTGTTTTGAATATTTTTTTTTTTTTTTTTTTTTTTTTAAAAAACTATGAAATGCCATTAAAATCAAAATTATAGATAGTCTGGAACACTCTTTGTTTGATTTAAAAGGTGTTTTAGTGTGATTAAAAAATTAATTGAAATTTTTGCAATAAATCTGGTTTTAGGGTTTCTACTAAATATGTGCATTTGTTTTATTCATATCAATTTATCTAAACAAATTTGACAGCTTGGAACTGTCTTATAAAAACAAGGATGAAAACTCTCATCCAATTACTGCTACAGACCCCAATGCTGATTCAACTTCAGTATTTCTAATTGGAATATGAAATTAGCATGATAGGAGGCCAGTTATCCATTGTTTTTGGTTTTACTTTCAGATTGACCTTCTTTTTACCAGTGTCCTAACTATGGCCAAATCCGGCCCGCCGCCTCCTGGCCCACAGAGCCTAAAATATTTACTATTTGGTCCTTTACAAAAAATGTTTGCCGATCTCTGTTTGTACTGCAAATCTATTTACTGCAACTAGAAGAGAAATAAAACCCAAAGACGATTGGTTGATCGGATGTGGCTCTGTGCAGAGGCGATTGGATTGGTTTAGCAAAGATGACGTCATCAATTCTCAAGATTGGCAACGACATTGCAGTATGACGTCATTTCAACGATTTGATGCCACCAGTCAGTGGGTGCAAGTTATCCATGCAATTCGATTGTTAAAAAAGCAGATATTTGCCACCAGGTGCTGCTGATGATAACTGATCCAGTGGTGGATATAGACATTTTAGCGTCTAGGCACACTACAAATGTGCTGCCCCTATCCCAAAAAATTAGTGTTCACGACACATATCAGGACACACCTGATGTGTGTCACAACCTTGGCTTGCCCGGATGGCATGGGTTGGTTGGCCTAGGCACGTGCCTAGTGTGCCTAAAGGCAAATCCATACAAACTCAAAATGAAACTAGCAAAGCACTTTAGCATGCTTGGACTAAAATACAGTGGCCACTTCTGGCTGTTGCATTCGCCTACTTATGTATCAGCGGCGGCGCTAGGCGGTTAGCGAGGTAAGCGGCGCAGGGGGGCGCCGAATGACAAGGGGTGCTTTTTCAGGGGAACTTTGTGATTTGGGGCGACATTTTTGAAATTTGCAGAGGGGCGCAAGAGCAGGTGGCTGTGAGGCTTCCAGGATGTCAGGAAATTCCGTAGATTATTAGGGTTTATCAAACGGGATCCCGGGATCTTGTTTTCCTGGGATTCCGTTTGCCCACGATCTCGAGTTTTTTGTTTCGTTTATTATTAGGTGCATTCATAAAGTCGTTTAAACTGGTTTATCTTTTTTAAACCAGTCTAAATGTAAGATTTTACATGTTAAATTTGACATTTAGTCTGGTTAAAATGACTTTAAGAATGCGCCAAGTGGATTTCATCAATTTAGTCCCTGAATCCGGAGAAAGAAAAAACCGCGGGAAAAGATAAATCCCAAAACTATTATTCAGTTGAATAAAAAAAGTATTTGATGTCCATTTTGGCAGACAACCTTTAAGCATCTACAGTTCGTGTCCGGTATCTTGATGCCAAATTCATGCTGCGCATCCCATTCTGCGCAGTTGATTTCCTAATCCATTTAGCAGTGTTAAACCTAAAATAAAGTAAATAAACAACATTAAACTCATTAATAAAAGTAATTTACAACATGGTGCCGAAAAATATTGTTTCTTTGTGTGCAACACGCTTGACAATCGCTATGTTAGATGCATGCACAGAATGTGATGCGCAGTTTGAATTTGGCATCAAGATACCGTGCAGACTCAATAAGCGCCGGCCTGCACACGCCTGGCAGGTATTTGGGAAAGGATGCTGTTAGATCATACTATTATCTTCCGAAGGAGATATGACCGCAGAGTCAGATATGTGTTGCAGGCTACTCAATATTGTCGTGTGATTTAGTGACTTGCAACATAATTTGAAAATTCACTCAGGTGGTGTTAAAAGGACTTGTAATTTCCTGCCTAACGGGAAAAACAAAAATCCCAACGCTAATTAAACTAAAACTCGCTCACTTAATTCTTCCAACATGGCGCGGATTTGAATTCTACAGAAATTCGGTTGGCAACAATCCCAGAATGCACCGCTCGTTGTCATGTCAATGCATGACGTGTTTGCTGCTGTTCTTGCTATTTTGTCTGCATTAAAGTAACGCTTTCGAAGTAAAATACGAGCCTGTAAAGAATGTGCGGCTGAAATGTGGTCAAGCGTATGAACCATCAAAAGACACTTTAAGCACGTGGATATTGATTTGAGCAGTTTTGAGTACAATAAGATAAATAAAGTGGAAAACAAACAAATTCTAAAAATTGATTCCTTTGTTTGTTTGTTTATTCTTAGTATTAATGTAAAAATGAGGTCATTCGTGTAAAAATAAAAAAAACACTAACTGAAATGTAACAGCCGTCAATATAAGCAAAATAAAGGCATCCATGAATAATGTAAGCTTAAGGCAAATTCGTATTTCTGCTCCAGTACTTTTGCATCAGGATGCACGTTCGTCTAGCTAAGTTGGCCAGCTTGAATAATTGCAAGAGTAATAAATAATTTTTGGCAGCCAGAGGGAGAGTGTCTGATGACAGGGGAAAATTCTTTGGTTCAAAATGCCTATTGATAGGTGTAAAAGTAGCCTGATTCATATTTTCTGCTTACAAAGGAGTTTTCTCAGATAAAGGTTGGGGGAGGAGGGGGGGGGTATTGCCTCATTTTGGATAGGTTGGGATGGGTTAGGTCAGGTTAGGTTAGGCCTACATTTCTCAAACTTTTTTGGCTGTGGAGTCCTTTGCAAGCATTATTAGATATGATTTTCTGAGATTGCAATAACTGTACTACAAACAGCGATGGAGAGAAAACAATTCAGATCTAAAGTCTTACCGGTATGAACGCATTTTGTCTAAAAAATTGTTCAAGACGAAAATTTAGACGAAACTTAATTGAATGCGCCTACTGCTTTTTTTTTATTTTTTTGTTCTTCGATCTTCAGTTTGCGCCCGATATCTTGATGTTAAATTCAAACTATGCATTCCGTTCTGCACACAGGATTCACTTAGACACTTTGTGTCCTGCAGGGGTGTAACCAGGTTTTAAAATTAAGGGGGAGTGAGCACATAAAAAGGCACCTAACCTAGGTGTCGCTTCTCAAAAGAGGGCAGCATCCGCTTTCTTGCTCTTCCTATCAATGCCACCAGGGGCGGATCTACATAGGGACTAATAGGGCTTAAGCCCTGGGCTCCCAAGTGTCAAGGGCCCACAAAAATTGAATTATTATCATAAATTTGTAATACTTTTTCAATAACAATAAGCACTTATCGTATAGTAAAAAATAGTTAATATTAATAATATAATAATAATGATAATTTATAGTATTCTTAACCTAACAAGAAATGGAGCCCCATTGGACTTCAATAAGCCCTAGGCCCTGAAAAACCTAGATCCGCCTCTGGATGCCATTGCCCTGGTGGTACCGAAGCCCTAAATGCTTGTTTAACGCGCCTAATGGGTATTCCACCACCATGCCTAGGGGACCAGTTCCCCCTAGCTATGCCGCTGGTGTCTTGCAGAGCCCCACAGCTTTGTTCAAGAAACTCTGGGTTAGGCTAAGGAAAGCACCCGGAAGAAAACCATGGTAACCTGTGACACAATTTGTTTTTCTCTCAGCCCAACTTCCACAAGATTTGCTAGATTACTTGCCCCAATATAAACACACTTTAAGATTTGGTTAGAGTGCCATGCTATTTTCCCCTGGCAGCAGACATTGCCATTCAAAGACACTAACTTATAGATTTAAGCTGATTTTCCTTTTTAAATGGGGGACTAATATTCCTGTACACCAAACCCTTGCTTTATGGCCTAGATACGTTCCGGAAAAGATGGCCGAAAGCGAAATGCCGTATAACGAATCAGGAGCCGTTCCCCCTGATTCGTTAGGGAATTTCCCGACTTTTTGGCCATATATCGAAAATGTTGGGCCGCAAATCGAAATTTAGCCTTAATGACACAAGGCCGTTACAGCGAAATGCCGTATAGAGAGCGGCCGTATAACGAGGGTTGGGTGTATATGGCACTCTTTAATTAAGGGTATCTCAACTTAAAATGGTCATAGTGCAAAAGCAAAATATCTCTATGGATATTAGCCTGCACTGAGCATTCTTGAGATGACTTTCCTGAAGCCTCAATCTTGCTTCTGCAATGAAAACTGGATAATCCACAGCAAATCCAGTTTGAAGTGTATGGCAAGTGTTAATGCTGCAGAAACAGAACCTTAAATTAGTCAAGATCTAAAGATAAGAAACAACTGGAATTCCAGAAGAGCCCCAATTTTCTGGTTATAAGCATGGTGAGCTGTGGTGGCAGAATTAGTGCCTGAGATCCCTGAGCATGTCCAAGAATCCAAAATTCAGGGGGCTCCTCAATTAAGGTTTAGAGGCTCCAATTAAAATGACACTTCTTGTGCTGTTTACTGGCAGGCTTTTATGTGAAAGTCGTTTGATTAGAACAACCGTAAAATACATTATGAAGATTAAACGTAAAACCTAACATACTCTACACCTACACAGGAAATGTTGAGATATTAGAGAGTTTGCGGAAAGGTACTTGTGAGTTATAAAAAGTCAAGGCATAACCTTAGTGTGTGGTGAGCTCTGTTTGGCTAAGCGTATGAATTGTTCAAGTTGTAAGAAGCATATTAAGCTAGGTGATGTTTAAATGAATCCTAAGATTAATGAGATATGAATTTTATTAAAATTTAGAATGATGGAATAGGTCAGGCGCCACCAGGGTTGTTCGCGCTGGTTTGAAAAACCAGTGGCGCTTGCAGGGTCGGTGCTACAATGTAAGCAGGGTATGTGACGCAGAGGGGCGCCGAATGTCAAGGGGTGCTTTTTCAGGGCAATTTTGTGATTTGGCGCGACATTTTTGAAATTTGCAAGGGGGCGCAAGAGAAGGTGGTATCGCCCATGGGTGCTTGCCAGGGCCGGATTTAGGTATTGCGGGGCCCCTAAGCACAAAATTTTTTGGGGCCCCTCTTCACTAGGATGAGAAAAACAAAATTATTAAAGCGACTGCCATCAGATGGCGATGGTGGTGGGATGACTTTTCCAACAAAATTGATCTGTGGAGTCAATTTTTTCCTTTGCGCATGTGTTCGTTCATACATTTTCTGACTTAGGTTTAAAAAAGTGGAGCAGGGAAGATTTTTCAAAAGTAATTACTTTTGCAGAATCAATGCTGCGTTGAGTGCAAATTTTCAGGTGTGATATAATTGCCAGCACTTCTTGTACTTAACCCTGCAATACCTGACCATAAGTCAACATGTATACCTGACTGACCTTCTTTATCTATTAGCAATAACGCTGTTGGAATCTCTCCAGTAATCCTTGCCAGATGATGGTATCACAACTGAGCATGCACAGTCAAGATATACAAACAGCAACTTATACACTGCCTGGTGTTTGCAGATGGAATTATCCCACATACACATGACATTTACATGCTATGAAGTTTCAGGAGAGTCTGTCGAAGGAAATTTCCAAAGTTCCCTGAAAACATCTTTGGGCCCACTGGCGGATCCAGGGGGTAACCAAAAATTCATTTTTAGACAAAAAAAAATCTTTTTTGATCAAAAAGATTCAATGTCGATCAAAGAGATTCAATAATTGACCAGAAACATCCAATTTTTGAACAAAAACATTCAATTTTTGACCAAAAACATTCAATTTTTGACCAAAAACATCCAATTTTTGACCAAAAACATCCAATTTTTGACCAAAAACGTCCATGCAGTTGGTTTTTTCCCTCTACCCCACACCTAAAACATAGTTCCTGCTTTAATCAATTTTAAAACCCGAAAACCAAATGTTCCAGTACAAGTGACCCCTTAGGAGTCCGAGCCGATTCGTTTTTTCAACCATTAAAATGTAGTAGTTTGTACTGCTGTGGTTGGGAACTAAAAGCTTTGAAGGAATCTTGTGTGCAGTAGAATCCCTATTATCCAAGCACCTAACCTAATGTCAATTCAGTAGGTCAATCATTTTATGAAATTTGAAGAACTTAATATTGAAAGCACAGCCAACCCACCCAACTCTCGCTATACGGCAGCTCTTTATACGGCATTTTGCTATAACGGCCTTAGGGAAGTATGGCACTTTTTGGATTTACGGCCCACAATGTTCGTTATACGGGAAAATCCCCAGTGCACGTTCCCCTGATTCGTTGTACGGCTTTTCACTTTACAGCCAACTTTTCCGGAACGTATCAAGGTCGTAAAGTGAGGGTTGGGTGTACTGTGTTTGGCTTGCTTATCTGTTTCACAGACTTGCTAACTTGTTTGACTTATCAGGAAGTCAGTTAAGTCAAATTTGGCTTACCGTATTACCTCGCTTTAAGCTGCATGCCGCTATAAGCGAAATTACTAACTTTGGAAATTTCAGATAAAACCTGCTGGTAAAAATGGTTAAGAACGGGGTGTTCCAGCAGTCTGGTCAAACTCGTGTTATAGTGACATGCAGCTTAAAGCGGAGTAATACGGTATGACTTATCATTGTCAACGCACCTAATTAAATTGTATTATTGACACACAGCGTGGTCATGTCTTCGTAAGTAGAATACTTGTATGGAAATTTAGGCCTAGCAAGCCATGATTAACACACAGACAAATATGTGGTGGGACGTCGGATAATACAGTATGCCGGATAAGCGAAGGTCGGATAAGCGAGACTACTATATTCCAAAGGACATAGGCCGCACACAAAAAATCTCACAGGGTGCTGAGAGACTCGGAGCCGCCCTGACCTTGCATTCGCACCGAGAACTGGGAAAAGCATAGAAAACCCAGTAGGAGGCGGGTGCCCAGGGCCGTTTTAAGACCTTCGTAGGCCCTAAGCACATTTTTTCTAGACGCTCCTGTTTATCTTGTTTTGGATTCCTCATTCAATTTTTACTGTCTATGTATTAATATTGTAGGCACTAAAAAGATTGTAGGGCCCAAACAGGTTCGTAGGCCCTAGGCACTGTGCCTACTCAGCCTAATGGATAAAACAGCTCTGCAGATGCCAGATATTCTTGCCCTAGTGAGGCAAGAATGAGAAACAACTGAGATTCCCAGTCGGTCACCCATCCAAGTACACCCAACCCTCGCTATAAGGCCGCTCTTTATACGGCATTTCGCTATAACGGCCTTAGGGAAGTATGGCACTTTTTCGATTTACGGCCCACAATGTTCGTTATACGGCCAAAAAGTCGGGAAAATCCCCTGTGTACGTTCCCCTGATTCGTTGTACGGCTTTTCGCTTTACAACCAACTTTTCCGGAACGTACCGACGTTCTGCCGGCCCATTTATGTCAGATAAGCGAGACTTCTGTACTGACTATAGGCCCAATGCTGTTTAACTTCTGTGTTCTCATGGGAACAGGTGACCGGCATGGTGATCCGTTCCCAACCATTTTCATTCTGTTTCAAGACTGGGAGCTGATTGGCTGTTTTTGGCTTAACACCAGGCTTCCAATTGGACTTTAAACTACGCGGGATATTATCATGTTAATTTTCTAATCAAACCAGCAATGAATTTTATGACATGTAACCGTGGGTTACTCACTGGAAATTTTGCAGATTTCCACACAGTAAAATTTCCCAGAATACAAACAAAGTGACTATTGGGAATTAACCTCAAGCTGAAGCGCTTGCCGCTTTTACTAAAATATATAGAGAAGCTGAAAATGTCAAGGGAATCAGATTTCTCTTGCAAAAAAATATCAAACTTTATCATCTGTATAGACAAAAAAGAATTCACAGTCCTATCTTTAAAGGGGGAAATTGTGGACAAATATCAACATCCCTCAAGACCCAAGACAAAGTGACCAAACACTCTACCTAGTGGTGAGTGGTATGTACTAAAAAAAAATTACCAGATACAGAATTCCCAAAGACTGGTACCAAAAAATGGAAAAACCCAATCTTCAATTTTATTAATAACCAACAAACAAATTAACTCCAATTTTTTTCCTACCGGAAATGCTCCGATAGAACATCCGCCCTCTATTGACGGAACTTAGATTTCCCCCACAAGTTATCGGTTAGGTTGAAGATATTACTAACAGGGCTGTGCGGTAGATTTTCTCAGTATGATTCAAGTCTTCGAAATGCCGCCCGTTAAATGTTTTTTCTTTAAAATATAAACTACTTTAAAATAATGATATCAACCATCAACTACAACAACCTACTACAGTTTTAACATTTATTTTAGTGTTCTTGATCAATTTAGACCCGCGTTGTAAAGGATACCGCGTTCAACGAGCATCCCGCGCTCGATGAGACCATTTTACCCTACTTCCAGTTTTCATTATTTTAATTTTAATATTTATGAGTTTTCCCATTTACATAAAACTTTTTATCTGCTTTTTACTGCCCACACTTAACAAATTAATAAACTCCAAACCACCCATCAATAATTTTTCCAAAAAAAAAATAAAAATTATTTCTTAAAATTATTTTTTGATATTTCAATTCTAATTGTCATTAAAGCTGCAATGGGAATCCATTAAAAGGGGCAGATTTAAAAGCAAGAGTAAAGATGTATGCATTTAGTAAAAAGGCAAAGTAGGCTGTTGGCATCACGATTTGTCGTTGGTGCTTTGGCGTGGCCTAAAGAGGGTTTCTGTGTCGACCAACGCCACTATCGCAGCGCCACTATCAGGAACTCGCAGCAACATGCGTGTGGGCGCAGCGATCAATCTCCAGCAAGAGACTTCCCTTCCCTTCCCTTCCCTCTCCGCTCCACGTGCCTCCTCCCCTTAACCACTGCGCATGCTTATTGGTTAAGGACGAGTTGCCTGTTTAAAGTGGATAAAAGGGACAAACCGATAAAAATGAATGACTTCTAGAAAATGGTCCTATTAGGCCGCCATTCTTGCGGCTTTTATGCAATCTGGTGAGATTTTTAGAAAGTATCATATGCATTTCGCTCTTTAATATTGTTTTTGTGAAATTAGAGGCGAATTTTCTTAAGTTTCACTATAGCAGCGTGTTGTTTCGATTTTGCATAAACGGTGCAAAAACATTGACGATGTTGATACGATATTGCAGTGGACGGTTTAACTTTGTTCTGGGGTTCCACACCGACGAAATTTCATGATAATGACGCCAATTTTCGTTCTAGTTTAATCCGCCATTTTTAACAGTCACGCGACCTTGACTCGAGCCATTTTGTGTCATCTGCACATGCGCCTGGTTTATATCAATCGGATGTTTATGACGTGCATTGCACATGTATAGTACAATTTGTGGTACCGTACCAATATGTTTCTATGAACAATATTTTTTTCGGTTTTCTTGGCGCCACTGTGGCTGGAATTTGTACTAACACATAGAACTATAGATTGTCACTTAATTCACCAAGAGTTTAAGTCTTCAGGCAGAGACCGTCATTGGGAGAAATGGGTTTAAGTAGTAAATGAAGGAAAACGTTTGAGTGTAGTGAGATTCGTTTTTAAGGTTGTCAGTAGAGTAATTGATGTTTGAGACTTTATTTCAAGGATGGGTTGGTATTGGGAAGGGAAGGGCGTGAGTGGTTTGACAATCAGAATGTGCATGTCAGAGATTCGAATCTTTGAGGCGTTTAGGGGATTGGGTTTGGGTTGTTTGAGTGGGATTTGGAAAGATTCAGATGGGATTCAGATGCTCATGTCAGCAGTGGCGTAGCTACAAATTTTGGGCCCCCATGCAAAAATATTATTGGGCCCCCTCTTCGATTTTTAGGGGCCC